>APFE030907093.1:125703-162700 GCA_000404065.3 Pinus taeda | reverse complement strand
ATGATTTTTTTTACTTACAATTCGGTGATATATTTTTTTTAATAAAATTTAATATTGTTTTGTTTCAATGGTTATTTTTAAATGTAAAAATCAACTCTCTTTTTTTTAATATTTAAATTAAAAACTCAATCATTGATGATTTTCCAAATTTAAAATTTTGGGTTTCCACATTGGAAGCATAATTGAAACAAAAAAGCCAAAATTTGCCAATGTGAGGTTAAAAAAAAAGGAAGAAATTGCATCGTTTGACTATTCTCAACCTAAGTGGAGGAGATAAAGTTTGACAAAAAAAAAAATCAGAAAAAGTGACTAGGTTTACATTCTTTTAACGAGTAAGATCACCGATAATTTTTTTAACTAGTAAGATCTTCGATGCTTCGCAGATAATGCCTTATGGAGAATCATGCAAGACACATGTTTACATCGTTTCTTCTCGTGTGAGTTCACCTAGGTACTTTCATATGTAGTTTCACAATTTGAGAAGAATATTTAGCTAACAACAAACTTGTGAGCATTTTAAAATAGATAAATAGAATATTAGAGCGATGCATACAAAGATTATATAACTACAACCACACAATCTCACAATATGTGAAATCACACTCTATTAAAGTAATGTTTGATCAAACATTTCATATATGTAGAGACTTTTAGACAAACATTAGCCATTCTATATTCTAAGAAATTATATTCTAAGAAATTAGATTTAATATACCAAAAATAAACAATAGCATAGAAACCAAACAAACTAACTCATAGCACTAATTGTGAAGTAAACTAGCTCAGCATCCTATGAATACAACTCATCAGAGGACAAATCGTCAATGAGACAACTCACAATTCTAGAACACTCCATTTCTACATTATTCTAACAACCCCCCCCCCCCCCCCCCTTAATAGAGAAATGGTTTTTGCACAATGCCTAGTTGTTGTCTACATATTTCAAAGCCCATATTTCCAAGAGGCTTGGTAAAGATGTCAACTACATTTCCACTTGTATTATAATAGACTAACTGGGTCTTCTTTGACTATATATTTTCTTTTACAAAATGGTGTTTGACTTCAATATGTGTTATTCTACCATGATATATTGGAATATTTTCGAACTTAATGAAACTCTATTCTTGTTGGTCCTTTTTTTTTTCTCCAACATATTTGTGGATACTCCTTAACTAAATAAATTCACAAGTTTCACTAGTTAAGGCTTTGTATTCATATTTTCTAGATGACGCAGAGGTAGTTGGTTATTTCTTGTTGCTCCATGATATGATCATTGGTCTTATATTGAATGCATATACAAAGGTTGATTTTTTTCATTAGGATTTCTAACCCAATCTAAATCAAAATAACCTGCCAATTCATCATCATATTCATCAATATACATAATATCAAAATTAAATGTTCCTTCCAGGTATTGAAAGGCTTTCTTTGTTTCTTTCCAATGGCTCTCACAAGGCATAGCCATGAACTACCTAAGGATGCTGATAGAATATGTTATATATGGCCTAGTCGTGATGAGGTAGTTTTGAGTTCCCACTAGTTGATGATACTAAGCTCCATTCACCTCTTTAGTTCCATCATCATTTCACAACTTAGCATTCCATTCTAGAGGAGAAAATACTACCTTGCACTTAATGGTATTGAACCTTTTAAGAAATTCCCTTGTATTTTCTTTGTGTGACCAATGTCTTACCATATTCCCTCCAAACTTCAAGACCTAAACAACGATGTAATTCACCAATATCCTTCATTGCAAATACCTAAGAAAACTTACTTTAAACTTATTTCAACAAGTTAGATGCATTGCATGTTATAATAAGATCATCAACATATAAGGATATCAAAGTAATATTCTCATCTTCATATTTCTTGATGTATATGTTAGAATCACTTTTTCTTCTCATAAAACCTTTCTCATAAAAGAAATAATCAATTTTAACATACCAAGATATTGGTGTTTGTTTCAAACCATATAAAGCTTTCTTTAACCTACAAACAAACTGCTAATGTCCCCTCTTTATAAACCCTTCAGGTTGAACCAAATAAACTTCTTATTTTAACTCACCATTCCAAAAAGAATATTTGATATCTAATTCATGCATTTTACAATTATGCCTTGTAGTTAATGCAATTCATTCAACTTGAACCAAATAAACTTCTCATTTTAACTCACCATTCAAAAGGAATATTTCACATCTAATTCATGCATTTTACAATTATGCTTCGTAGCTAATGCAATCATGATTTTGATTGCACTCAACTTAACTATAGGTGAAAAAGTATCTTCATAATAAATTCCGTCTTTTTTTTTTTTTAATAACTTTTTTCAACCAATCTAACTTTATAATTATCAATACTTCCATCAGTATTATACTTGTATTTGTACAACCATTTGCATCCTATGGGAACTTTATTTTTAGGAAATTATATTAATTCCATGTGACATTATCCATTATAGATTTATGTTCTTCATTCAATGCATTTCTCCATTCTTTATTTTCTTCATAACTTGAAGGATCTACAAAATTCATTACATGAGACATAAATGGATAATACTTATACCTTATGGGCTCCTAAGTTTGATGTGATGACCTTCTTGGAGTTTTACTATGTTCATCTTTCTTTCTTATTTTTGGAGTCTCTTCACCTTTTCTTGGAGTGTCATGATTGCTTGATGCTTCTTGCTCTTGAACCTATACATGTCCCTTTCCTTGCTCCTATTTCTATTCAACACTTGTATCTATTCTGACATAATCATCAGTATCATGCCATCAATATTAGGGAAATTGTACTAAAGTATCATGAACAACATATCCACATACTTGTAATTCAAACCCTTTATATATGCATTATTCACCTTGCACACACCATCACTACTAATCATTTGTTTTACTAACCATTAAAAGTAGAGTAATTGCTTATATTTTCCTTTGAAATTTTGTAATTGCCTTGGTGCTTGACCTAGTCAAACTCTCGCTCGAGCTCCTAAATCGAGTTACAAAGTAGCTCGATCGACCTATGTTTATGCCCTTAAGAGCTCGATCGAGTGTCTAAAAATTGATTGACAGAGCGCTTAAAATTTCTTGATCGAGCTTCCATTTTTTTCCAAAACACGTCTTCACTTTTCCAAAAAGTGTAACCTCACTCCATGCTATGACCATTTAAGGAAAATCATCTATAATCTACAATTCTCTTGATTTTCCAACTATATGCACTCTCATTCTTCTATTGATATCTGCATCTCTCACGTGTTCTCATGTTTGTTTCAATTTTGCCCATCTTTTCCTATTTATATTATGAGAGAGAGATCACTAATCTCTTCAATTGTATCATCTAATTCACCATATTTTAACGCATAACCTCCTTAATCATACCAACCACCATATCTCAATAATGAGGTGTATGACTAAGATAATCACAATAATCACAAATAAAATCTAAGAATCCAAAAAACTAAAAGAATTTGGGAGAATGTTGTTGTTTCATTGATCTTAAAAAAATTTAATATATATATATATATATATATATATATTATATATATATATATAATATTATATATATATATCAAAGTTTCAAAACAATCATTTACAATGTAGTTTACATCAAAAATAATATGCAAGAATCCCGATGTGTTACTAAAAAGTAAATAAATAAATACCAAAGGAGTTGGACCCAACGGTGGAAAGCAAGGAATTTTTCACCAATGGGCAAGGTTAATTTCTCATGAGGGATTCTTTGGAGCCATGGTGGCGCATTGAGGTAATGGTTGAATGTGTGGTTGCATGTAGAGATATCATGTTAAATGGTTTCGTGACTAATGCACATTTAAGTGGATCAAAGCCCACCTTTATGTCCTCCTTTAAAAGGACAAAAGGGGTTGGATCCAATGATGGAAGCGAAGTGTTTTTAACCATTGCACAAGGTTCAATTCTCATGACAACTTTCTTGGAGCCACGGGGCCACCTTGATGTAGTGGTCAAACATGTAGTTGTACCTAGAGAAATTTGCACCTACAGAGACCATATTAAAGAGTTTATTGACTTCAGTACACATAAGTGGATCAAAGGCCACCCAATGTCCTCTTTTATAAAGGTCAAAGGATCTTAGCTTGAGTGATTTGGTGAAAATTTTGTTTCCAAGTGTTTGGGTTCAAGTCTACTAAGACATGTTGTAATTGGCCCATTTGCGACATTTACGAGATAATTGTATTTGGTGTAATAGTGGTAGTTGATTGTTTCAAAGTCATCGAGTTTTCATAACAATCATTTATCCATAGTCTTTTTAGTGATTAAGGAAAAGTTTAAATATGTTATGTTTTAAAATGTTTTCATTGAAGTTAGCTCTCTAGTTTTTAGTAAAAAAAATTAATTAATATTTAAATTATTTTTAATATATTAAATAAAATATTATATTTAATATTTATAATATTTCAAATTAGTGTAATTTAATTATTTTGTTTTAGTTTTTGGATATCTTTGTTCAGTAGCTTTGCTTAATATTGATAGGGATTCATTGAATCTGAGTTAGATCTATATGATCTATACAATCCAAATTTCCAAAAAAAAAAATTTAGAAGGTTGAATTCATTCATACATTTAAAAATGATTTTTAAAATTAAAAAATTACAATTTAATCTCTTAAACAAAAACCAAAACTTAAAAGAGTTACAAAATACTCTCTCCAGTTATATAAACTTCACCATTTAAATTTATAATTTTAACCAATTTTTTTTTTTGTAGGCTGGGGCGGGACTCTCCGATTTACATGTCCATTAAGCACCCCTCAACGGGGAAGGGTAGCCCAAGATTTGAACCCAAGACTTCCGGTCCACGGCCATTGCCGCTTGAGCTACCCCATGTGGACAACTAATTTTTATTAAATTTGAAATAAAATTCGAAAACAAAAAATTCCCAAATTTCAAACTAAATTTAAATAATAAATCTGTCAATTAAAATAAAGTATAATTTGACTTTAAATTTTTTTAAACATATTTTAAGTTAAATTTTATAGAAAAAAAATAAGCCTATTTTAAATTAAAATTTATTTTAAAAATAATTTATAAAATTACAAATTTAAACCATGTAAGTTTTCAAAATCCTAATTTTATAATTCAATTTATTTATAATTTAAATAACTAAAAAAATACAATCTAACCCAATATTATAAACACAACCATTAAAATCATTGGTTTCTCAACCATTTCATTCGATTGGTTAATTTTTCATTGGTTTATCGTCACGGGCATTATTAACCATTTATTTTTACCAATCTTATTAAAAATCTTATTGTATATATTTTTACCAATATTTATTATCCATTAATTTATATCATTGAACTATCTAAAAAGTTCTCAAATATGACGAAAGATTCCCACTTGATTGCCATCCCCATCCGAAAGGACGATATTCTTATGAAATTGAAATTGCAGACGTCTCTAAACCCAAAGTGAATGCGTGTGATTGCCATCCCCATGGAAAAAAACGATTTTCTGATTGCAGTACAGTTGTATAATTAATTCGTTGTTTGGTTTGGTGGAAGTTAACCATCAATGCGTATGAGAAGAAAACAGTACAGTTGTATAATTAATTGGTTGTTGGATTTGGTAGAAGTTAACCATCATTATCATTATTAAAAATTTATATCTATTTTTAACCAAGTCTACAGATTCCAAACTTATTAATCCGTTGTTTGGTATAAGTGTGGACTTATCATCATTAAAAGATGATGTCCACTTTTGACAAAGTCTACAGATTCCAAGCTCTATATTTTCATTGAAGTTAGGAAGGATAACCATTTGCAATTACAGATGGAAGGCCACGCAGTGGCAGTTTTGATGATTTTCTGCACTTTATTCTGCAATGCTGGGAATATGTGTAGTGCAGCCAACAATGACAGCGTAGTGAATATAGGCGTTATCTTGAACTATAATTCGTGGGTAGGAAAAGTGGCCAAAACCGCCATTGAAATAGCACGGGATGACATTAATAGAAACGCTCAGCTAATCAACGGCTCCCGCCTGGTTCTCCACTTTCGTGACTCGCATGGTGATGCGATCCAGGGGGCTTCTGCTGGTAATCTCTTTTCGATTATAGGTTCTATTTTCTATATGCCCTGTCTGTGAGATTGTTTCTCATTTAGAGTCATTTATTTTTATAACGAGTAAATTATTCTCCGTTGGTATGAGATACCCCATTTGCCCTGAGGAGATATAAGAGCATGTTTGATTCAAAAGATATCACTAGTACATGAGGTCAAAAGCAAACTCAAACATTCAAAATTCACCAAAGAAATTAATCTACAGCTTCACTTGTTTAATTATTTTCTTTTATTTCTTCTATGATTTCCTTGCTCAGCTTCAGTTTGATATTGATTGTTAATTTTGCTTTTGGTAAAATCAGTTCTTGATCTGTTGGAAATGGGAGTGGTGGCAATAATTGGGCCACAAGCGTCTGATGTCGCAGAATTCATATTACATTTGGGAGATACTGCCCAAGTCCCAGTTGTATCGTTCTCTGTTACTAGTCCGTTGCTCTCTAACCACAGATTTCCATATTTTGTTCGCATGGCACATAGTGATGCCTTGCAGATGCACCCCATTGCAGCCCTGGCTCAGGCCTATGGCTGGAAAAGAGTTACAGCTGTTTATTCGGACGATGAATTCCGTAGCGGTACAGTCGCCTCATTAAGTGATGCGCTTAGGGATATTGGGTCGGAATTAGAATATAGATCGGTCATATCGCTAACTGCGGACCAGGTAGCTATAGAAAAGGAGCTATACAACTTAATGACAAAGGAATCCAGAGTTTTCGTTGCTTATATGCCGTCTGATCTTTGTCCAAAAGTCTTAATGAAAGCCCAGGAAATAGGAATGATGGATAGTGGTTATGTGTGGATAACCACAGATGAATTTACCAGCCTTTGGTTATGTTCTGTTAAACGCTTCTTCCATGGAATACATTCAAGGCCTCCTAGGAGTCAAAACTTATATCCAGAATTCCAAGAAGCTTGCAGATTTCCGTGGAAGGTGGAAACGCCAATTTAGACTCGAATACCCTGATGAAGAAAAGGCTGAACTAAATGTCTACGGCTCATTTGCATACGATGCCGTCTGGATGATAGCTCGGGCGATTGGGAATCTAGGAAACACGATTTTTACTTTCATGAGTCCCATAAGTTCTTCCCCAAGTTTTACACAACTGAAGGTCTTGCAGGAAGGACCACAGTTATTGATAGAGCTCGGAAAGACAGACTTTCCTGGTGTGAGCGGAGTTGTTCAGCTCAAGGATGGAGAAATTGTGGGTTCTACTTATGAGATAGCCAATTTGGTGGATAATGGATACCGTGTAGTTGGTTATTGGAATGATGAAACTCAGCTCTCCAAACAACTTCCCTCTGCTGCATCATCGCCGTCCAACCCCAATAATACCATCCGCGACCTTAAAACTGTCATTTGGCCCGGTGGATCTACACAAGTGCCTCGTGGTTGGGAACAACCAACCAGTGGTAAGAGGTTGAAAATTGGAGTTCCCGTAAAACATGGATTCACTGAATTTGTCACAGTAACACTTGACAGTAGCCGTAATCGAAGCAACTTCAGTGGTTTCTGTATAGATGTATTTGATGCGGTTGTGAATCGACTGGATTATGCACTGCCTTATGATCTCATTCCATACTGGGATAACAACCATACACACAACTATGATGACCTTGTCCATCAACTTCATCTCAAGGTACCTTCTATAGCCCGTTGAATTAATAGATTTATAATTCTTCTGCTTACCAAGAAATCAACTCCTGCCGATACTGATTTCGACTTTGGTTGGCAGAAATTAGATGCAGTTGTGGGCGATATCACAATTTTCGCAAGTCGAAGTAAACATTTCGATTTCACACAACCATTCACTGAATCAGGTGTAGTAATGGTGGTTCCTATCAAGGCAGACGAAGCAAATAACGCTTGGGCATTCATGCTGCCTTTTACTCCGGGAATGTGGTGTACAACAGCGGCATTTTTCATATTCACAGGATTTGTAATATGGCTATTCGAGCATAGGGTAAATCCCGAGTTCAGAGGAAGACCCAGGCAACAAGTGGTGACTCTACTCTGGTATTTTTCTCTCAATACTTATCTATTGTCTATGGCGTATGCACTTATGTCCTTCGTATTTAAAGTCTCCAAAAACCTCACCTTTCTTCTTTTCCGTTCTCCCTGCTCTTCCAGGTTTTCTTTCTCCACACTGGTTTTCTCACACAGTAAGCGATTCTCCTTCCACTTGAAATTTGTTTTCTCATCTGGATTGAAAATGAAAACGCAGAACGTCACCATTTACATGGGTTTTATGAACTTCATCCTCCTAACCTATTTAATGTACTGCAGGGGAGAAGTTAGTTAGCAGTTTGTCTCGATTGGTGCTTGTAATCTGGCTATTTGTAGTTTTGATTTTAACATCCAGCTATACAGCCAGTTTGACGTCTATTCTCACTGTGCAAAAATTGAACCCTACGGTTAAAGACGTTGAATCTCTCAAGGCCAGTGGAGACGCAGTAGGGTATCAGACTAGTTCTTTTGTAGCTCAATATATCCAGCTGGAGCTTGGCATAAAAAATTGGAAGACATATTCAACACCAGAGGAAGCCGGATTGGCTCTCTCAAAAGGGCCAAAGAATGGAGGCGTTGCTGCCATTTTCGACGAGCTTCCTTATATCCGTATTTTTCTAGCGTCACAATGCAACTACACAATTGTTGGACCAATCTACAGGACGGGTGGCTTCGGCTTTGTAAGTTCCTTCAAATCGTCAATAATTTGTCTAAACTCTTGTGCATTTCACTTTTTCTATGGTTAGCAGCTCAAGATCTGGACATTTGCTCAGGTATTTCCGAAGGGTTCACCCCTACTGCCCGATATTTCCAGGGCCGTTCTGTCACTTTCAGAGGATAAAGAAATGCAACAGATTCAGACCAAGTGGTTAAATAGCACCGCCTGCGTAGATTCTGGAGCGAAAGTGGATTCCAATAGGTTAAGCATGGATAGTTTCTGGGGTCTGTACTTGATCACTGGATCTGTGTCAGTGATAGCTCTGGTTATATTCGTTTCCATGCTTCTCTACGAGTACATGAGGGATCCTAATGTTATGGATAAAGATAATAGTGAGATGGGAAATCCGTCAACAGGGAAGTCTTTGAAGAGAGCAATGAAGTCGTTTATGGTGTACATTGACCAGAAGGAGGGTTCAACCTCATCTCCTAACCGAAGGGTATCAGACACGAGCCCAAACCAGAGCAACAGTCCATTCTCGTCGCCCGCTTTCACAAGCAGCCCTTCCGGTGTGGGAACTAATCCATTCAGCACCAGGACGCTTTCCAGGAGAAGATTCTCCTTCCTGCATCATGAACATGTGGTCGATGTAGGTGAAAACGCAATTGCTTGCGCTTCATCCGTTTCAGCACCTGATCAGATAACAGAGGACATTCAACCAAACACACTGCATTGAGCGGAGACTTTTCCCTCAACTACTGTTGCAGGGATACGCACGGCCTCTCACTGGAGCTGTGTCACGGAATTTCTCCGACTTTGCTTCGGTGAAATTTATATTTTGAAATCTCCCAAAATTTGTACAGTTCTGTATGGAATTACTCAGCCGAACTCGCTGAAAGCAACAGTGTAATTATGCGTCTGTCCTGATTATGCATAACCAGTATCTATGGATAATCAAAGCTGTAATATTTTAAGCTGTATCTGTGAATAATCAAAGGCAGTAACATTTTAACAAAATGTTAAGTAATTACTGCTCTTTTCAAACTTTCCGCCAAACTTTATCTCATCTTTGAATCGGCAAAATAGCGTCTCATGTAAAGCTAACGAGTTCAAATTAAAATATTCTTTTAAATAGTCAATAGCACATGCGAAACCAGCGTCTCATCTCAAGCTAATGAGTTCAAAGTAAAAGTAATTATATCAAATTTATATTTAATATTATAATCCTTTTTATATTATTTTCTCTATAGTTAAATAAATTTTAATTTAATATTATATCCTTTTTTAATTATTTTCTCTATAGTTAAATAAATTTTTCATTTTCAAAAAGCTCAAACAGATATTTGGGTTATAGTTTTGGGCCAGTTCCTATTTCCACCTCTATAGCATTATAAATGCTATCTGACATGCTAGGGGAATAGCCATGGAGTGCCCTCTCCATGCTCGCCCTCTCTCTCCACGTGCTATCACTCCATGGCTATTCCCTGCATGTCAGATAGCATTTATAATGCTATAGAGGTGGAAATAGGAATTGCCATAGCTTTGGTGCTATTTATATTTAAGGGAAATATTTTTTAAAAAATTTAAAAGTATCATAATTATCATTACAATATTATGGGAAAATTGCTTTGTTATATGAAATTTGATTAAAACTTTATTATTAGCATAATTATATTAATGAAGTGGTTGATATATGGTGATTGTTGTTATTTCCACTTATACTGGTAGTAATTGGCATACAAAAGGTGGAAAATGACACCTATTAACATATATTAATCAGTTTATTAATAATAATGATAATATCCATTTTTAAGGTCACCACCAAATTGGTGTATGAGACCCCCTTGTTTGTGGGACAAGGGACCCACCTCTACGCAGTGATTTCACTGTTAAGTCTACGAAGGCATACATACTCTACCCCCCTCTGGTTTTGAACCTATGACCTCTTAAGAGGAAACCATGCTCTTAACCATTAATGTGGTTATCTTAGTTGATCATCAATGTGCATGAGCTAAATTAATAGACCATGGTTCACTATGGTTGACATTGCTTATGTTTAAAAGATGAGGGATGGCCATAGTGGATGATGGTTAATCATGGTTGCCAAGGGTTGTTGATAGTTGATGATGGTTAACTATGGTTCAAGACAGTTGATGATGTTGGCAATGGTTGACAAGTTTGACTATGTTTTACCTTCATTGACTTGGTTAACCATTAATATAACAATGTATGTATGCTACATTAATGTTGAATATTGTTACATTAATGTTTTTTAACCATGGTTGATATTACCTTAGTATTAATGTTAATGTTATATTAATGGTTGAAGAGGGATAAGAAGGTTGATCATGATTGACTATGGTCAAACATTAATATAACAATGTATTTATGCTACACTATTAAATAAGGTTAACTTTAGTTAAATTTGGTGACCATGTTTGACTTGGTTAAACTTGTGTAATATCCTCAATTAGACCAAATAATATAAATAATAATAATAAATAAATAAATAAAAAACATTAGCCGATGGTTTTTGTTTTTTTCCCTAGAAAGTAATTTACCAAAGTTTTTGTCTAACGAACCCAACTATAAAAGTAGGAGGATCAAGAGTAAGGCATGGAATTTGGTGTTTTCCTCACTGATATTTCTTTGAGCTGAGGCCAGTTTTCAATTGAGGATTTTATGTGAGATCCCTCACCTTTCTTCGATGAGAATCAGATCTCACCGGAGTAGGCATTCCCAACCTCGGTGGTTTCTCGAAATCACCCCAGCTGGCTCAGTATTTTCTCATTTCGGATCAAGGAAGGGTTCATTTGTCCCGTATTTTTTGAGTAAGGGTATTTGTGTTTCTCTGCAGAAGCAGAATTATTTCAGTATAACTACTAAAGGTAAGGATCTGCACTCACTAAATACGCTGATAGGGACATCGTGGTATTCCCATAACCGAGACCGAAAGGAGGAACGCTTTAAGAGGACGGAGGAGCCATTGTGGACTATGAAGTAAGGTCAGCAAGGCAAGGGCGTCGCTGGCAACAGAAGGGTTTGAAGAGCGCGATAGAGCCTCAGATCTGTCCAGTGGAAGGCGAAAAGGAGTATGGGTTTTGCGTCGTGGTTAGTTGACATAGCTTGAGCGTTGGCCGCATTGCCAAAGCGTTGTCACGACAGTCCTCTGAGCTCATAAGGGAGCCGAGCATTCTAAAATTTATTCTAAACGAAAGGAAGTAGGGGTCCTATGTGTTGAGTGTTGGCAACAGCCACCATGATCGTCGCGGAGTCAGGGTTATCCATCCTGAAGGGGTAAGTCGATTAATGGCATCTGCGCTCTCCATCAGTTGCGTGATATACTGTAGAAGATCACCGAAGCACAGTGCAGAAGACGAAGGAGGACGAGTTGTTCATACGCTGATCGAGGGAGATTGACTTGGCACTGCCTCTGCAGTGTAATTCTCGAGCCTGCAATGTTGTCCGTCATTACACATTCACCAAGTCGCGGCAGGGTTTTAATTCAGAGTTCTTGGTATGAGTTGACCCAGTAATGTGATTGGTCAAACCATTGTAACGGTCAAACCATTGTAACGACTCTTGGTAAAAATTGTAATAAACTCTCCTTTTTAGAATTGATCCATTTGTGCTTATTTTTATATGAAGTATGGGTTTTAAATGGAGTATGAATTATGGTGGAACTTATAATTTTGTATGCGTATTTTTTTGAAAGGGTATAAGTTTTCCTTTTACACCGCTAATTTTCACTGATTTTTCGTAATAAGGATATTATAGTGGTATCAGAGCCACATTCTGGCTAGTTGTGGGATGTGGAGTTAAGTTGTGGGATGTGGAGTTAAGGTACTGGTAGTATCAGAGCCACATTCTTGGCCAATTGTGGGATGTGGAGTTAAGGCACGGGTAGGAGACGCAAGTTTAAAGTAGAACTAGAGGTCATTTCAAAAGAGTGAGGCAAAATAATGGAAAACCAAGAAAATTTCAGACTTGATTTTTTTTTTAATAGTATCATCTCAATCCAAGAAGAAATTATGTAACTTCTCACCAAAAGGTCCCATGCGGTTTGCAAATTCTAACCATCAAATCAATAATAGAAAACCAAGAGAATTCCAGACTTGAAAATCTTCTTGATAGGATCACCTCAACCCAAGAAGAAATCATGCAACATCTCACCAAAAGGTCCCATGCTCAGTTTGCAAATTCTAACCATCAAATCAATAATAGACACATTGGTTCACATTTCAGTGGGGGTAGCCGCAACCCGCACACTTATGGTAGCAGGGCAACTATGCCAACATTTTTGGATGATTCTTCCTCGGAGCAAGAATCTCACTCACCCATAGCAGAAGTCGTTACAAGTTGGATGATTGAATACCAAATGCAACCTCCAAAAGTAAGAGAGATCTTGACCATAAATGATTACTATTTTCTCATAAGAAAATAGCAGAAAAATGTAGCACATGAAATGATGGAACAAATGTGTAGAACTACCTTGAAGGAGGCAGAACCCATGGATGCATGGATAACAATAAGAAAGGAAAATAATTGCAAATTTGAAGCCTAAGACCCAAGAGCAGAGGAAAATAATAATACATATAAAGATATGGAAAAGGGATTGACTCAAACAGAAGAAACAATTGCGGTGGTTGGAAGTGAAGTCCAAGATCAAAGTATCGAGAGAAAAATTGAAGTAGCTGCATATAGTATGAACAACAACATTAAATAGCCTTGTATTTCCAGCAGCAACAGAGTCAATGCCTACGAATGAATTTAGGGCTTCTCCTCAGTTAGTTAACAACATAAATGCAAAGGTTGAACTAGGAAAGCATAAGAATTCCATCTATCAGAGATTATTAGGGATAGAAATATCATTGCATCTTAGACTGAGCTCACAATATGATACAATAATAGTACAAGATAAGGCAACTCGATGCATATGTTTGCAATTTCCTATGTTGAAGGTTCCAACACCCTTCGATCGTGGAAAATATTCTAGCCCCAAACGTGTTTATGACTAAGAGTGGTAAATACTAGACAAGATAATTTGCCTCATTTGCCCAAGTTAAAAACTATGCAAGAATTACACTGCCTAGTGAATGAAGTTTTTATACCTTTGAAGGACCTGTAGTAGCAACATCATTTGGACTCGAGAATTTGTGCTTGGCTAGGTTATTCATGGAAGTAGGGGGATTTCAGAAGGCCCTTGTTTATTATAAGGGGGCGATCAAGTTGAAGTCTAATTCTTCGAATGTTCAATTCAACCAAGGAAATATATTAAAAGCTGTGAGAGAGCTTCAAGATGCAATTTTACGCTACCAACCAGCAATCCAATTGTGTCTTGACTATGTGCTTCCTTTGGGTATTTCTCCAATGCTTTTTGTGAACAAGATTTGGCATTTGCACACTACACATAATCTATCATCTTGGACTCCATCATTTTGGAGGTATACAATAACCTCGGTGATGCATTGAAAATTATGGGCAAAGTGGATGAAGCAATTACTTGTTATCAGACCTGCCTTCAAGTTCAAGAAAATCATCCTCAGGCTCTGACAAATTCTGGGGGTATTTATCTGGAATGGAATATGGTAAATTTTTTTGTTGCTCCTTTTTGTATGATCCAATTGATATATAATGCAAGGGATGTGAAAGGTTCTCAAACAGTTTCCTTCAATTGTCCATGCTGAGAAAACAATAAACGAGGTGGGAACTGGCATGGTCAACCTAAAAAGTGTTGCAGAGGCTAAATTGAGGTCTATAGCAGGTACATGCATTTCTGAGGAACAAAAGCAATATGTGGATTCCGAATCCATGTTCACCCATATGGTTTTCCAAAAACATTGTCAGGGGATTAAGCTTTCCAATAACAAGCAGACACTTGAGAATAGAACAAAAGGAGAACTACTTATAGGTCCATATGAAGATTCACCGAATGTTTTGGAAAACTACAAGGCTAATGAATAACAATACGCCATAGAAATCCTAGATTTTTACACCCCGGAACCAGATTATATTAACACAAAATTGGTAACTATCTTCCATAATTTTATAAGGGTTTTGGTGACATTCTTGTCTTCTTAATGAGGCAACAGTGAATTCAAAGGCTTCTACAAAAGCAGGCTGCGCATTTGTTTGATAACATACCAAAATTATCTGTTGTTGTCGGTGCAGAAAATTGCCCAGAGATAAATGGAGGTCCTACTAAGGTGGTGGTTGATCTCATTTCCACTAGCTATGTTATGTTTACGTATATTACTCCATACTTACATAGGTTGGTGATTTCGCATCCAATGTTAACAAGTGTGCAAAAATAATCTTCAAAGATAGAGCTAGACTTTGAAAATTTGAGTTCTGAAGCAGTCTTATAGATGATAGGTTGATTTGATGAACTAGCCAATGAGATTGATCCAAGTGGAAGGCCAGTTGGGACATTTGATAATGAAGATCTTTAGACAACTAATCATTAAGTAAACAATTTAACGCCCACATGGATGAGAATTGTCTTCCACGAACATTCAGTTGGCCTAGAATGAGGTGACTGAGAATGAAGAAAGAGTGAATGAGGCAGTTGAACATCAATTTCATTGTTCTCATGATCAGAGAAGATGGTAAGGTAGTAGAGGATGAAATGAAAGAGGTTAGATAGGATTTATTGGTTACACTCCCTTTCGAAGAGGATGAGCATCGAAGGAACATGATCGACACCATGACAATGTGTGTGCTTGATTGTAGTTGTGCATATAAACAAGAAATAATGGGAAGGGGACAAGACAACCCATTGATCAATTTCTTATTTCACCTTAGATTAAAGGAGCATACATACTATGTTTGGAAGCCCTATTCATTTTCTTAGGAAAAACCACTTCAAAGAAAGCAGACAAGGCCTTTCACCAGGGTAACTGAAAGTGGACAATGGAAACTGCCACTTTTCTTCCAACAGACAAGCATGAGAAGTCTAGAAAAGGAGAAAGGTTGTAGTGCAACTTATGTTGCTAGAAGGAGTGGGTGGATTGATCCACAAAACACTTCAATTGACAAAGAAAAAAGGCGGATTTGAAGCCACATTGCAAGCCTCCACCCAGGAAAGGAATTAGATAAAAGAACTTATGAATTTTTCCTTGGATAACGTGGATGCCTCAGGGTTTGATGAGACATGTGCATTATTGTGGGATATAGATAGCTTTGCAAAGATGGGGAAATTTCCATATTCAAATACTTCTAGTGAATCTGACCCAAACAACAAAGCTGACATTGTCTTAATGGATTCTGTAAGGGTCATGCTGTGGATAATTAGGAGAAATCTAATACTGGGAATGGAAAGGCTTCTACAGTCTATGGATGCCAAGAAAGGCTACGAGGAAATTTTGTTGCAGGCTCAATTTGCTCACATGCTTCACTCTGGAATAAAAACAAGTTCAAATTTAGATCAAATTATGTATGAAGGTGTTACAGTCAAAGATATTATTTTGTGTTTGAAAGAAGAAAGCGAAGACGAGTGGGAAAAAATTGAGTGTGCACTCGATTATGGCGTTGGGATTAACTTTTGATATGCACATGGATGGACCTGCTTTCATTGGATTGCAGATCCTCAGGGAAATTCTACTACTCAAAGGGCATTGTGTGACCATCGTTACCGAGAGTTAGCTAAAGAAGCTATTTTAATGGGTAAAGGAGATTTATCAACACGAGATTTTGGATCTTGACAAAGTTATGCAAATGTTGGATCATGTGTCTCATGGGTTTTGTATACTTATTTGGGACCGAGGAATATAGTTGGATTTCTTGGGACAAGCAATCTTAAGTGGGGAGCACTGTAATATCCCAGACCAATTGACCGGTTGGACCAAATAATATAAAAATTAATAATAGTAATAAATAAATAAATAAAGAAGTGGTATTGGCCCATGGTTTTTGTTTTTGGCTCCAATTAATTCCCACGGTTTTGTGTAAAAAACCCAGCCATAAAAGGAGGAGGATCAAGAGAAAGGCATGGAATTTGTTCTTTTCTTTGTTGATATTTCTGAGAGCTCAAGCGAGTTGTCAATTAAGGATTTTGGGTGAGATCCTTGGCTTTTATTCGGTGGGAATCAAATCTCACCCTAGTAGGCAAACACAACTTCGGTGGTTTCTTGAAATAACCCTAACTGGTTCAATATTTTCTGATTTTCGATAAGGGTTCATTTGTCCCATATTTTTTGAGTGAGGCATTTGAGATTCTCTGCAGAAGTAGAATAATTTCATTATAACTACTAAGGGTCTTGTATATTGACATAATTGATCACAGATGAGAATCCACACTTGCTAAATAGGCTGATAGGGACATCATGGTATTCCCAAAGCCGAGACTGAAAGGAAGAACGCTTTAAGAGGACCGAGGAGCCATTGTCGACTATGAAGTAAGGTCAGCAAGGCAAGGGTGTTGCTGGCAGTAGAAGGTTTAGAAGAGCACGATAGAGCCTCGGATCTGTCCAGTGGAAGGTGAAAAGGAGTATGGGTTTTTCATCCTAGTTAGTTGACATAGCTTGAGCATTGGCCACATTGCCAAAGTGTTGTCATGGAAGCCCTTTGAGCTCAGAAGGGAGCTGAGTATCCTTAAATCTATTCCATCCGAAAGGAAGTATGGGTCCTATGTGTTGAGAATCGGCCACATCCACCATGATTGTCACGATATAAGGGTTATCTAGCGGGAAGTGCTAAGTTGATTAATGGAATTTGCACTCTCCATCAGTTGTGTGAGATACTGTAGAAGATTTTCGAAGCACAATGCAGAAGAGGAAGGAGGACGTGCAGTTCAGATGCTGATCAAGGGAGATTGACTCAGCACTGCCTCTATAGTGTAATTCTCGAGCCTAAAATGATATCTGTCATTACACATTCACCAAGCTATAGCAGGGTTCTAATTCATAGTTCTTGGTATGAGTTGACCCAACAATGCGATTAGTCAAACCATTGTAACCACTCTCGCCAAAAATTATAATAAACTCTCCTTTTTAGAATTGGTCCATTAGTATTTATTGTTATAAGCATATATTCGTAGATCGGTGTATGATGTATGGGTTTTCAAATGGAGTATGATATATGGTGGAGTTTATAATTTCATATGCATAATTTTTTTTGGAAGGGTATAAGTTTTCTTTTTACATGGCTAATTGTCACTCACTTTTTCTATTGATGATATTACAACTTGCTTCACTATGTTTAACACAGTTTACTATAATTAAATATGGTCAAGTTATGGTTGATCATGAACCTAGTAGTCCATGTTGATCATGGTTGACTATGGTTGACATTTTCTAACTATGGTTAAATATTATTGACAAGGGTTGACCATGGTTGACAGTGGTTAACCATGACTGTTGAGGGTGGTTGATGGTTGATTATTGACTATGGTTCAAGAAGGGTGATGAGGTTGATTATTGTTGACTTCATTGACAAGGTTGACCATGGTTGATTGAGATCGATCAAGGTTGACCTTGGTTTACCATTAATGTAACAATGTATTCATGTTACATCAGTGTTGAGCATTGTTATATTAATGTTGAACAATCATGTTTGATATTATATTAATGTTAGTGCTAATGCTACATTAATGGTTGAAGAGGGTTAACGAGGTTGACCATGATTAACTATGGCTAACCATTAAAGTAACAATGTATTTATGTTACATTAGTGTTGAGAATTATTACCTAAATGTTCGTTAAACATGCTTGACCATCGTGGATGTTACATTCAAGTGAATGTTAATGTTATATTAATGGTTGAGGGTTGAGGAGGTTGGGCCTGATTGACCATAGTCAACCATTAATGTAACATTGTATTTATGTTACATTTTCAAAACATAGTTGACCATGGGTAAACTCGGTGACCATATTTGACCATGGTTAAGGTTGCTTGATTATGTTTGAGCATGGGTGATTATGGCTAAATATGGTCAAGTTATGGTTTATCATGAACATGGTAGTCCATGTTGTCCATGTTGACTATGGTTGGCTATGGTTGACATTGTTTGACTATGATTAAATATTTTCTACAAGGATTAATCGTTATTGCAATGGTTAATCATCGTTTCCAAGGATTTTTTATTGTTGATGATGATTAATTATTGTTCAAGAGGGTTTGTGGGGTTGAGAATGCTTAACCATGGTTTCCAAGGGTTGTTGATAGTTGATGATGGTTGACTAGGATTCAAGAGGGTTAACAAGGTTAACAATCATTACCTATGGTTGATGAGGTTGACTATGGTTGACCTTCATTAACAAGGTTAACCATGGTTAAGGAGGGTTTTCCATGATTAACCTTGGTTGACCTCGATTGATTGTCAATGTAACAATATATTTATGTTATATTATTGTTGAGCATTGTTATGATAATGTTTGTTAACCATAATTAACAATGGTTGATGTTACATTGGTGTTAATATTAATGTTACTTTAATGGTTGAATAGGGTTTATAAGTTGAGCATGATTGACCATAGTAAACCATTAATGTAACAATGTGTTATCCTACCTTAATATTGAGCATTGTTACATTAGTGTTTCTCAACCATGGTTGAAACTACATTGGTGTTAATGTTAATGTTTCATTAATAGTTGAAGAGGGTGGATGAAGTTGAGCATGATTGACCATGGTTAACCATTAATGTAAAAATGTATTTATGTTACATTATTGAACAAGGTTGAGCATGGCTAAACTTGGTGACCATGTTTGACCATGTTTGAACATGGTTGACTATGGTTAAATATCACTAAGTTATGGTTGAAAATGAACACGGTAATCCATGTTTTCCTTCATGGCCATGGTTCATTATGATTTAAAATTATTGACAATGATTTACCATGGTTTACTAAGATTAAAATTGTTTACAAGGGTCAAACATGGTTAATAATGGTTAACCATGGTTGCCGAGGGTTGTTGGTTGATGATGGTTGAGTGTTACACAGTGATTTGTCATTGTCCTCATCTCAGTCCCTTTGCTATGTCACGTGTCAAATAAACATGTTCATATCTTCCCCTTGATGTAAGAAGATTAAGCAAAGGCTCTATGATGCTACAAGTTGACCCTCATTCCCTATGTTTTTTCCTCGTCACGAGTAATCCATTAATATATGCAATAGACCTCTATCCTAAACAGTCTCATCGCGACGCCATCATAGGTGTACACCTATTTCCTGTGACGGTTGGATTTTAAGGCACGATGCAAGGCTATTAGCTATTTATCGCGATGATGGGTATGCATGCATTACCTCCTTGAGATGTCGTCGCATAGACTTAGTTCACGGCTAGCGACGATCCAGATTGGGCGAATTTGTTCCAACAGTCGGCCTTCTAGATGTCTCTAGACCTAGTTGTTGGGTCAGTTTGAGTCGCCCTTCCTCCTCTAGGATGGTGGTTTCATCTTTTGTGCAACCTCCCTTGAGGATAAGCTCCCTCTCCCTCATTTCATGGAGACTCATTCTCCTATAAAATAACTCACCATTGCTATGATTTTCTAGTTCTTTAGCTCTTTTCGCTAGACAATGCTACTAGTGCTTTTGAGTTTGGTAGATAGCTTTGGTGTGAGTGTGACAAGTGTGGGATTTCTAATAGTTTGTAAAAGGTGTGGAGTGCCCTTAAATTTGCATTAAAGCTTGAGAGTGAGAGAGAGATATTGTTTATTTGGGAGACCCATTCTTGAGAGTGAATGCTTGAAGAGACATACTAGTTGGACCCTTCGAGAAGGCTTGCGACGTCAAGACTTGGTTGTAAGATTTGATCTTGATTCATTATTAATACAATCAATGATGATTTCCTATGTCTTGTATGTAGTTTACTTGATAGCTCATGACTTCTTGAATTTATGAGTAAATAGATCATTGTTGTTTCTTGGTTATGTGCTCTGTTGTTTTCTTGTGGTGTTTCAGGTTGATTGCTCATTGAGGACAAGGAAACAGAAGCTCGAGCAATGCAATAGAATTTCATCAACCACTGGTTTGAGGTAGGCCTCCAACGATGACTATTTAAGGGAATCAATTGTTGTTTTGTCTTGTTGTGACTAGACCCACTCTAGGGCTAGAGGGGTTGCCTGTATCCACAGAGAGAACACTTTCCTACTTCACAAGTTGGCAACTTGACTGTGGAGTCCTTTGTATGTTTCTCTCTTGTTTTCTTTTATTTGGTTTTGAGTTAGCATCTCTTGAATTGTGGGGTTAAACCATCAGTCTTTTGGGTTACCTGGGTCAATCTAGGAAATCCCTTTATTGTATGGAAGGATATTCTACTCTTTGTTTGGGAGTTTTTATTCATTTTCCATTGTTTTTAAGTTCGTTGGTGGAAAAATCTTAACAACCAAGCCGACATCACCCTGTCTCTATTTTATAATGCAGTGCGTCGCTGGATCCTGTCGTACAATCGTGATGATTCCTGAAATCGGCCCGTTGCAGAAGAGACGTGTACCCTCGTGACGACGTCGCTCTATTGTTGCGGCTATTAGCTGATTGTCACTAGTTGTTGGTTTTATGCCTACGACGATTCTTGTAGGGTTTTTTTTTGAACTCTACCTCCTGAATCCACCAATCTTGTTTATCCCAAGCTATCTTTCTCTTGCCCATCAATTTGTTTAAATTGCTTTTGGTTAGAGGTACTATCTCTTTGGTTCCATTGAGTGAATCTTGTGATTTTGGCCTTGTGACCTAGGTCTTTCAAGTTTTTGAATTATTTGGCCTGGTTGCTTGTCTGTCCAAGGTTCATCCGCAGTCATCTTGTTGATTTTCTTGAGGTTGTTTCATTTCTTGTTTCTTGCTGGTTGATGCTTAGTGTCAATTATTGAACCAATTTTTGATATTGATTCGATCTTTTCACTACCAAACATAGACTACAATTGTTTGGATCAATCAGTTCATTCTTTCTTGTTTGTCTCTTTAAATTCAAAACTATTAAAATTGAAAGATTGCATTAATTTAGTATACGAAAGTGAAAGTACATTTGCATTTCAATTTTTCATGTTTAAAAAATTGGAAAGCGAACTTTGAAATCTATCATTAGTAGTATCAATGCACTGTAGGATTGGTGTGTTAATGCATTGTGTTTCTTAGCGCTTGCATTTGCTTGTCTTGGTCTTGGTTTGGAAATGAACTGTCTACCTTTCTGTAAGTAGGTGTTCATTGAAATGAAAGATGCTTTACTCATTCTAGTTGCATCCTAGTGTTTCTATATACATACTGTAAGGCTTGGTATTGAAATGTAATTAAAGATCAACTCTAAAATGAACTGAATGAACTTAACAATGCATTGGAATTTAATGCACATTATTTAGAGGTCTAGGCTAGAGATGTGCTCCGGTGTCGTTAAACCTAGTCACTATTTCTTTCACTTAAGGTTGGGTGATTCCTCCTTCCATGACTCAATAGTTGCTAGTACGGACTTGCGCTCATAGTACCGTCAAGTATATGTTGGGAGACCCCACGAGGTTATCATCCTATATCCTTAGGAAGCCGTGTCTACCACCTTGCAAACCATAACACATTGAACACAACATTCGGGAAGATTGACTGCCATACAGAAAGTCCTTAGTCATTTCTCTTTCATTTGATCACCAAGGTGTATATGCAGTTTTACGGTTTGTCTGGTAAACCTTTTGCCTAGTTCTCTAGAGTAGTCATTTTCGTTCCTTTTTGGACTCCTTAAAATAAAAGATCCATCTGATTAGTTGTCCTTTTAGGCTCATTAAACCTCGAAAGTGATATAGTCACATTTTCGTCCCTTTTCGACTCTTGAAACATGAAAAGGTCAAGTTTTGTTCTTGTGTCATAAAATTTACCGCCCACAAAATATTCCTAGTAATAGTTCAAGTTGTGATTACAGTGCAAGTGTTTTTTAGGCTCGTTCCTGATGGAAACCTTCCTCAAGTCTATCGACCAAGGTCTTCCCCCAGATGGAACTCCTGGTCCATTTCCTCCATTTGGAAATGCTGGTGCTCCATATATGGAAACATTGTCTTTGCCTGGGCTAACCATCAGTTTGCCCTTGTGGATGTTTTCACCCTCGGTGGTCCCGAGTGTCATCACCCTTGTTCGGTCATCTCCTTCATTTGAATCATGACACGATGATTCCAAGGTTGAGCCTATGCCTTCTTCCCTTGTTTCTTCGTCTTCATCTCCTACTTCGCCTGGGGAAACGTCCACATCTAGTAACCAAGAGAATAGGAAGAAGAAGAAGAAGAAGACGAAGAAGAAGAATAAGTGTGATAAGCGCGAGGCCACCTGTGAAATTATTGCTCTGAGTACATCTCAGTTCAGACCACCTTCTCCTCCTCCATTGAAGGTTAAGTTTCCTTATAAATTGTGCAAGGGTGACCATCTTCTTCGTGATTGTCTTGGCATTCCTAGGATCGTAGAAATATTGTCTCACGATCTGGCTCGCCCCTCATCGTCCTCTGAAGCTCATGTCGATGTTCAATCCTCAATTAGTAGTGGTAAGAAGAAAGGGAAGATTCAATTCCCTTGTAGGCTATGTGAAGGCAACCATCCCCTTCACCTTTATCCACTCATGGATAAAGCTTCAGCTATTTTGGAAAGTCTTACAACTTCTTTGCCTCCACTTCCAGTTGGTTATCAGAGGCTTTCCTCAGACCCTCTCCTGATTGACAAAGAGATTAACTTAGATTCTTCTCTTGTCCACCCCTTCTTTTCCCGAACCTGGCTATGCTCAGCCTGTTCCTGACCAACCTTTGGTTAGAAAAAATGTCGACTTGGATTCACCACACGTTGATAATTCTATTCCAGAAGAGCATCATGATTACACTGCTCATGTTCTTCTCGTCTCGTCAAATTATCCTGAGTCCAAGAATGAGCCTCCTATCCCGGTCGATTCAGAGGGTCCTTCTTCAGTTCCTGTTGAGCATGGGGGCAATCATATGATACCCCCACCAAGTAGTTCAGTCATTTCCTTCGACTGGAGTCACTTGATTGCTTTTTTCCTTCCATCCCATGTGCATTTTCAGATTACAATACATGCCTATAATAAGGTAGTACCTAGCAATGTCTTGGATGAGGGTGCATCGGTTAGCCTCATGGCTTTCACTACTTGGCAAGCTTTGGGCTCACCACAGCTTGTGCCAGTCACGTAGAACCTGTTGGCATTTGACGGAGGAACTAGTCAACCTTTAGGGATCCTTCCAAAGTTTCCTGCTACATTGGAAGGCAAAACTGTCTATATAGACATGATGGTTGTCCAAGGTGCTTTAGATTTTAGTCTTCTCCTTGGCCATGATTATGATTATGCCATGGGAGCTCTCGTTTCTTCACTTTTTTGTGTGGTTTCTTTTTCGCACGATGGAAGAATGGTGACTATTGATCAATTGTTGTTATTTAGTCACCCAATGCCTCCTGTATGACTTTCATCCCCATCGGTTCTTATCCGCAAGAAGTACCTTCCTTGCCACAGGTCAATTATGGGGCTACTCGTTCCTTCTCTGCCTCTGCTGATGATCATGCAGATGGTCTCATACATCATGTACTGGGGTCATTGGAACCTGATCTATCATTAGTGCCTCATGACATGTCTTCCTCCCAGAACACGATTCTTCCATCCCGTGAAGCCCTCTTGGGAGCTATGTTCTCATATGGCCCATGAACAGGAGTACCAAGGATCATGGAGCATAGTTCTTTGTCTTGTGTCAATCTCGTTAAAAATTGAAACAAGGAGTCCTGAGGAGAGTTCTTTTCTTGCATCGATCTCGTTAAAAAATGAAACAAGGAGTCCTGAGGAGAGTTCTTACTCTTGTGTCAACCTCGTTAGAAAATGAAACAAGGATCATCGAGCATATTTCCTTTTCTTGTGTCAAGCTCGTTAAAAAATGAAACAAGGTTTATGAGGATAGTTCTTTTATTGTGTCAACCTCATTAAAAAATGAAACACCTCCCTTTCCAAATCAAGTCTTTAATTAAGATCTTGTAAAATATGAGTCGAGTCTTTCCAAGATATCGAAAGTGAACCTTCATTCCATCCACCTCATTGAATGCAATGAAGCTTGGGGGCATGTACCTCGATTTGCATCATTATGCTGAGGGCATGCTAACTCATAACAAGCATAGTTTTTTCGTTTCAAGCTTCTGTAAACATGAAACCAAATCCAAGAAAAGTTATCGATGGTTGAATCTTGTGTAAACATGAACCATACCTGATTCACACCTCGTGTTTGCCATTTTTATCCACTAAATTCTGCTAGATGAGCCTTCATTGTTTCGTTCCATCATCGCCATCTCTTTGGCTGATCGTATGCTTTCACTTGGTTGTTTTTCCTTTCCTGAGGGACTGCAATGATGAGTGGTTTTATTAGCCAGTCTCTTGACCATTACATGTTTTGAGAAGTTCCACCATTGCCGAAACCATTTGCTACCCTTTATACCACTCGTTCCTCTAGGATGAGTCACCTTTAAGCTCATTTTTGACTCGTAAAAGATGAAAAGATTGCCGAGTATCTTTCCCTTTTTGACTCGTTAAAGAGAATAAAAATGGCGGTCCACTTTTAGCTCTATTCTAACTGTATAAACATGAAAAGATTGCTAGACTTTTGTCATTTCGAGTTTGATACTGGTTATGAAATGATGTGTCTTCAATCACTTTTTTAGTGTTTCAGATCAAGGCCACTAATGACGAAAAATACTCTTTGATCGTAATGGTCAAGCTGTTCTCTCGAGTATTATTTATACTTTTTCGGGCTCGCAAGACACAAATTTACGAAAAAGGACCCCCCTGGAATTTTCTTTTCCATGTCTTTTTCAAACTCTCTAAACATGAAAAAGGCTCTGATTTTTCCCTATGTTGGACTCGTTAAACCCTGACAACATTAGACTCATTGCCATGACAAGACTCGAGCTTCTCCTCCCTAGAGGTCGTTAAACTATTACTAGGTTGGATTCATCCAAAGGTTGAACTTATATTATAAGCATATGCTATCCCCTTCAAGCTTGTTTCCAAAAATAATTGGGGTACTCACCAGCAATGGTGGGGGCAAATTTGGAAGTCATCATTGGTTACCTGCAACAGCTAGTCACTCTTGAACATCGACACTTTGCTTCTCATCCGGTTGGGATATCCTCACATCGTCATTGGCCTTCCAAGGTTTTGGGTTGCCATTTTTCCTCGTTCCATCTGATCCATGTTGTCTCCGTCAGGCCCCCAATCCCTTGGTACCAAAATGCTACCACATTCTAGAGTCGTGTCATTGATATGTTCAAGAGTATAATCCATTTGCAGTTCACACCCTTACCTCCTCCTCTAGTACTCTGTTTCACCATCTATCACTTGTTCCTTATCTCGCGTCATTGATGAAGGAAACATTATGGCCCTCCTGCGATAGATCGTCTCTTGTCAACACCAGCACATTATCTAGGAGATTGATCTAGAGATCCCCTTCGGTACCCTGGAGCTTGCATGCCTCAATGGCAAGTTCTTCGTGCCTAACGACAGACTTTCATCATTGGTCTTTGATTAGGTGATTCCACGAGTGTTTGACTTCACCTCATTTTTCACACTTAGTGGATTGTACTGAATAATACCTTGAAAGCCATTGGCATTATTGATGGTTTCTCTTGCGCTTGTTAATGGTTTTCATTATTAACCTATAATCAAGTGATTTTCTATCATGCTCAATTTCAGCACATCTGTTCGTATGCTAGAATTTGTACTATGATCGATTGGGTTTCAAGACCCTGGACTGAGATTACATATGTTCGTGTTGCATGGATTGGTTCATGATTACATACATGACTCTTTGATGGATGGCTATGACCATACCTGAGTCTTTTTGGATGGCTGTAACCATACCTTTATCATTAAAATGGTCTTGCCAACTGGGTGGCTGCGTCCATACCAAAGACCGAGTTTCATGTCTTTTGGATGGCTGTGTCCATGCATAAACTACATGTATTTCACTATCAAAGATATCAGTTGTACTTGCTCCTGTAGGTTCTTCAAGGTGGTATTCTAGTTTAGAAATTTTCGTAAAGCATTTCACCCGTTCCACTCTCTCGGGCTTCATGCTTTCGGGGGCATCTATTACACAATAATTTGTCAGTATCCTCATCTCAATTCCTTTGCTATGTCATGTGTCAAATAAACATGTTCATATCTTCCCACTGATGTAAGAAGATTAAGAAAATGATCTCTGATGTTGTAAGTTGACCCTCATTCCATAAGTTTCGGCCTCGTCGTGAGTAATCCATTAATATATGTGATGGACCTCTGTCCTAAATAGTCTCAGCGCGACATTGTCGTAGGTGTACACTTGTTTCCCACGACAGTCAGATTTCAAGGCCCGACGCAAGGCTATTAGCTATTTATCGTGACAATGGCTCTGCATGCAGTACCTCCTTGCGATGCTGTCACAGAGACTTAGTTCACGGCTAGCGACAGTCCATATTGGGCAAAGTTGTTCCAACAGTCGACCTTCTCGATATCTCTAGACCTGGTTGTGGGGTTAGTTTGGGTTGCCCTTCCTCCTCTGGGATGGTGGTTTTGTCTTTTGTGCAACCTCCCTTGAGGATAAGCTCCCTCTCCCTCATTTCATGGAAACCCCCCCTATAAAATCACTCACCATTGCTATGATTTGCTAGTTCTTTAGTTCTTTTCATTGGACAGTGCTGCTAGTGCTTTTGAGTTTGGTAGATAGCTTTGGTGTGAGTGTGACAAGTGTGATATTGCTAATAGTTTTTAAGAGTTTGTGGAGTGCCCTTAACTTTGTATTAAATCTTGTGAGTGAGAGAGAGATATTGTTTATTTGGGAGACCCATTCTTGAGAGTGAATCCTTGAAGAGACATACTGGCTGGACCCTCCAAGAAGGCTTGCGACATCAAGACTTGGTTGTAAGATTTTCTCTTGATTCATTATTAATACAATAAATGATGATTTCCTATGTCTTGTATGCACTTTACTTGATAGCTCATGACTTCTTGAATTTATGAGTAAATAGATCGTTGTTGTTTCTCAGTTACATGCTCTGTTGTTTTCTTATGGTGTTTCAGGTTGATTGCTCATTGAGGAGAAGGAAACAAAAGCTGGAGCAGCGCAACGAAACTTCATCAACCATCGGTTTGAGGTAGGCCTCCAATGATGACTATTTAAGGGAATCAATTGTTGTTTCGTCTTGCTATGACTAGACCCACTCTAGGGCTAGAGGGGTTGCCTCTGTCTGTAGAGGGAACACTTTCCCACCTCACATTGAGTAAGGTTCAAGAGGGTTAATGATTTTGATAAAGGTTGGCCTTTGTTAAATAGGGTTGACCATAGTTGATTGAAGTTGACCTTGGTTAACAATTAATGTAACAATGAGAAGGAACATATGGGAAGGTGTACAGGGCCAAGGAAAATAACATAGGGAAATCGACCTCCCTTAAGAAAACCAGGATGGAGAGCGACGATGACGGTATTCATCCCATAGCTCTCAGTGGGATTTCCCTTCTGTAGATGCTTTCTCAAAACATCCACATTTTCAAAATGTTGGATGTAGAACACACAAAGAACAAGAATAGGAAACCGCTCATTTACTTATTTTCTAAATTCATGGAATCTTATTTGAAGAAGCACATTGATGATTATCGCATACATTTCTGCCCAATTTTGTAGAAATAGGCTTTAATCTTAAAATGTCACAAACAAACATTATATAGCGAGGCGATTTACTCGTGAAAATGACGAAATTTTTGCGGGGATGGATTTTCATAAATCGAGTTCACCTTAATGTTAATCCTGAAACTATTGAAGATACTGTAATTTATCATTGAAATTTCAATGCTGGGGTTTTGAATAAATTCTTCATTATGTAAATGCACCCGGAATAGATTCCTATGATATCCCGAAGCTGTCAGAGTGAATGGAGTCGCTGTCAGGATTGACTTGAGGAGGATTATCGTGGACATTTTTAAATTTTGAATTGTGCTAGTGCAAGCTTTAATGGTGTTTTTTGTTTCATTACTATTTAGGATAGGATTTTGGCATTTGCCATAATTCACGTGCTTGAGGACCTACTGGCTAAAACTTTCTCCATATCTCACATTAGGATAAACAATTCTGCTCAACCATCTTTATCAAACATGTCATTGCTCTATCTTTATTCCCTATTATATTAAGATATTATAGCCATTATTTATCTTTGTTTCATATATTATATTCAAGATGAGACCTAATTAATATTTAGTTTGTTGAAATAATCATTATTAGTAAATGATGTTTTCCATTATGTTGATCAGGTAAATAATTGGTTTCCTTGAAGTTATCAGGTTTATTGGTTTCATGGAAGTGTTTTCATAGCAAGGAGGGATTGTGCAATAGAGGAGGATAATTGGTTTTAAATACACATGCTAATAAATGGGTGAGTATGCTAATAACAACACCATTACCTTTTTATCCATAGTTGCAGAGCATAGCGAGTCTGAGCAGTTATAAGCAAAAAATGGATTATATAAATAGAAAACCAAAAAACAGAGTATACAAATAGAAATTATCTAACTTGTAGCCTTGTAGAGAATTTTCCATGCTAATGAGTAGGATGATATAGGGTTTATATTTACTAGTGCGATGGAATTGGAAAATGGTCTTTCTATACAATGGTGAAACTATAAAATGGATTGTCCATGCTACAACGAGTGTTAATAGAAGGTACTCAATGTAACCTATACTAGTGGGTTGCTTTAAACAAGTTTGTGGTTTTTATGAATGACCATATTCACTGTCTAATTTCGATCTTATGACACCACCTTGGGAATATTTAGAAAAGAAACATTATAAGAAACCTTTCCTTCTCATCTCATAAACTAACTCAATAGATCGTATTTGATTTAGATCCATGGAATGCACATTGGTTCCCAATTATCCATCATTCAAAGAATTATGTTAAGTTCTTAATAATGTTTTTATTTTGATTTACTTATGACAATTGCATGTATCTATATTAAATATCATGAAAAAATTACCTTCTCTCCATCGCAAGAGAGCCAAACTATTATGTAATGGATTGTTTCCCTAAATGGTGTGGAACAACAAATGATCAGTTGAATAACTATTGAATGCAATATGCCCTTTGATTCCTAGCTTATCCAATTATCAACATGGTAAAAGGATAGTTGTTCTGAAGAGGGCATGCAACTCATGGTATAGTTGAGCAACTTCAAATTTTACAAGGCAACAAGCAAGAAATCTCCCACTGGATGTAATGTCACATGGGACATTATGTAACAAGTAGCCTATTTGGAAAACTTGTAGATGAAAGTCGTTCTGAATGAATCCCTCTATTATCTCATGGACTGAGAGGGATGAAAAACCCAATTCCTAAGATGCTCCTGAGAGATGCAATAAGAATATATAAACATGATGATGTGCTCCTCTATGAAGCGAAATATTTGTCTTTCAAGATTCAATTGTGCTAATGTAGTTTTAAACGAAACCATGGATGTAGGTATAGGTAGAGGTAGTCGTGTTTTGGACAGGGCTTACCTACCTTCTAGCTCTTCTATATTTCTATTTTTCTTTTTTATTTTAAGGAGAGCTAGATTTCGAGTTGGCCGCTCTATAAAAACCCATCCTAGCACTTGCCATCTCCCACGTTATTGCCAATAACAATATTTCGATTGGAGGAAACACCTGGTTCCATGGGCGTTAAGCATTGGATGGAAATGCTATTTAGAGAAGGAAGAAATAATCTTTCCTTCCCTAGCTCCAGACTTACCTTGCTTGCCACAAAAATAAAGGAGTCATTAGCCCTGATATTTAAGTTGTTATCCATGCATTAAAGGCAAATAAACAAGAAGGCCAGACTCTATCTAGATAGAGAAACTAGTCTCTCCTAATGTAGGAAGGAGGAAATTTTGCTATCTCGAGGAAAGAAAGGCTATTCCTTTCATGAGGAAATAATATTCTTTCCTTCCTTCTATACGTACTTCTATTTATCTACTTTTTTAAGATTATGTTCTTTATCTACAATTTTAAAGAAAACTCTCCTCTATACACACTGGTCATCTAAACATTCAGAAATTATGAGGCCTAAAATGGGCCTCTTGAGGAATATTATAAAATAGCAATGGAAATAATAAAACAATATTAGATTACATCATCAACTTTTAGAGGGAAAAAAGGAAAAACTACTTTTTCAACTTGTATTTTCAACTTATCTCCCTAGGTTTTTACTCAAATTTTGAGTAGGAGCAATCGTTGGATGTGAAATTTGATTCTTCATCCAAGAAGTACCATGTTGCATACTTTTTATGGACCTTGCTACATGAAAAATAAGAAGTGCATGAAAAATGTTATTGCAATCATGTTTTAATGTATTTCTTTCTTTTTGTGTAGCGTGATTGATCAAAAGTATGCAACATGGGTACTCCTTTTATGCGGAATTAAATTCTTTATATAATTAGTGCTTCAACGTGAAATTTGAGTAAAATCATAGGGAGATAAGTTGAAAAAGTAGTTTTTTTTTTTTTTTTTATTATTTAAATATTTTTACTCTTTTACTCTTGAAAATATGGTCAATCATCTGCCATGGTTGACATCATCATCTTGAATCATATTGGTTCTTATAAAGTTTATTTTAGTTGTACAATTTTGTTTTGAGGCCCATTTTTTACCTCAAAATTTCTCTAATGCGTACAATCCATTCAATATAATGTTCTCTCTGTATGCCCTGTACATACCAAGTTGAGGATCAATACATATAAATGAGAAGTGGACATAGTTGAATGTTCTTCATATTCAAAACAACGACTTATTGTTTCTCAATGTGTTTTTTCAACCCTGTATATCCAAAACAATGCCTTAATGTTTGTCAATGGATCTTCTCAGAGAATATAAGAATCTTATTTTGATCTCCCCTTATTTGGAGATCTCCTATTTCTAAAAAATGATTCATCATCCCATTTTACATTCAAAGATGCCATAACTCCTCACATAATTATTTAAAGGGTGCTAGCTCAATGGAAGAGCAATTTCCTTATAAGGAGGAGGTTGGTGGTTCGATTCCACTATGCCCTAACAGGAGTTAATCAATGCCATTGTAGTTTATTTTTAATTAAATGGGTTTTTATATTGATTTATTTCAATGGAGTGATATTTTTATGGATTAATTGTTTTATATTGTCTCTAAAGAGACAAAAGTGATATTATATTGTATTTAAATATATATTTTCATCATCTCTAGAGAGACAATAACTATGATTATAGAGACATAAAGACAATATTTCTTTAATCTCAACTATTGTCTTTGTAGAGACAAAAATTAAATTGTCTCTTAAGAGAATAGTTCTTGTGTTATATATTGTTTTTATAGAGACAATTTTTTAAGACAATAATTTGAGGCAATTCCTTAAAGACAATATTTAAGACAATAAACAACCTTTTTTTGCCTCAAGTTAAGACAATTTGCCCAAAAATTGTCTCAAATATTGCCTTAAAAACCCCCTTTATGTTGTAGTGATAGAATCAACTCAATATATATTGTACCACTTAAATCATATAAAAAGGTTACAAAATTTCATATAAATTCATTTTTTAAGATACTTGTTTGGAAACCTTAAAATATATCTTAATAAAATTTCATAACTTTTATGACATCATTATGAGATTTTGTAAGTTTTGATTTAAATGGTTCACATGTTAATACATTGATATTTAAAATAAAATGAATATGGACCTACCCATTATGTCATGGATTTTAATACAAAGTGTAGCAACAAAGGATAAAAGATAATTTCACTCTCCATGGCCAATGTTTACCATGAGGCGTATTACGATTGAGTACATTAAACCTTTAACTAAGCTTTATCACATCAAATCAATTACTATGGAATAATACCATGCTTGAAAATTATTTATAGTTTCACCCTTAAATGATCTTCATCACGTCAAATACCATGAACAAATACCATGTGATTGAAAACTATTTATGGTGAAAAATTCTCCTCTTTGCTTAAAAATAGGTGAATATGATTCTAATTTTCTCATACCCACTTAAAAATACACTGATATAATTCCTTATTTCTCTTGTTAGCTTAGAAATAGGTGAATATGATTCCTTATGAAGTATAGGTTGTGGCTATTTATACTCAAAAACTAATATGGTTTTGAAATAAAACGAAATATGAGATATTTAAATAACATAAAATATTTTTGAACCTATATTATCTTAGAAATTCATATTTTGGCTGTGTTTCACTGATAGAAAACACCTCGATGGGTTATATGGAATTGGAAGTGCCTTGATCCTTGTTTCCTTATAAAAATCGTTGAACTAATTAGAGGTATACTTAGCCGCATTTTCTAATCTCAAAACATTCATCTTATATTTTTCTAGTTCTCAACAAGCATTTAAGAAGTAGATCCATGTCTTTAGACAAAATTTGTCAATGAAGGAAACACAATAAATTCTCCCTAAGATTGATAATATTGACATAGGTTCACATACATATGAATGCACTAGCTCTGAATCCCTTTAGACCTCTACCCATTGTTTGGGAAACCAACCTTGGGATACTTACCAAGAGCACACCCTCTGCATACTGCCTACTAATCAATGTTAAACTATGGAAAATATGTGACTATCTACCTCTGAATAAATAATTCTCTATAATGTAGGTTACCCATCATCTTGTGCCATGACTCAGAACCTATACATTTTGTCTTCTCTAAATTTGATCACATGTGTTCCTTATAGGCTAGATTCCTTTAGTTTTATAAGGAATTTTTGGTTCTTGAACTCTATTACATAACCTTTGTCCTCCATAACCAAAACTGAAATCATTTTTCTTAAGACCTAGAACAAACAAGACATCATCAAAGTCTAAACAATTACCTCACTAGAGCCAGGAGAAAATGGTACCAACTCCTATCGAGTAGTTGCCATCATCATCAATTTCAACATACACTCTCAAGTATTTCTCTGTTAAACTTGAAAATAAATCGCAAGCTAATGCCATATTCCTAGATACTCCATTGTCCACATACTGAGTGTTCCTTGAAATGTTTCATGTAGAAAGGCAAGATACCATTGAGAAATATTTTTCAAACATGGAAATAAAATCATTCATCTAATTTACTATAAAGGATGCTACCCACTTGTGTTGTTTCTTCCCCTTACCTTTCTTCTGTTGACACTACGATGCATGATGGCAAAATGAAGCATTCAATCTTACTCAAGTCCTTAATCCTTCATTGTGAGGTTGACTCCTCATTCTTTCCCTTACCCTTGTTGGGTCCTTTATGTCTACTCTTTTTGGCCCAATCAGGGATATATTCTCTCCACCACCCTTCGTATTGGACTTTAACTCCATCTAACTTTCCTCCTACTAATACAATCATCTACCAAAGCCTCCCAAAAATAGGAAGGTTTTCTTCAGAGCAAATAACTTTAAAAAATGCATGGAGTTGGGAATCCATTTAGTGTCATATCAACCATCTCTATGTCTCCAACCTTCTATATAACTATAGAAATTTCATCATGGACCTATGTGATCTTCATCATGTAGTTGGTGATGATGCCTAATCAGGTTCCTCAATGGATCTAAGTTTGTTCCTCAATAATAGATATCAATTTTCTATTAATGTTCTAACTTTGGTAGTGTTTCCTGGAAAACTAGTGTATATTAAGATCTAGTCCCACTAAGATGGGTAGTTATCTTAGAAACAAACAATTCAAAGTAACTTGTGTTTTCCTTTATGGGAGATAGATGAGAGAGAAGCAGAGAGCACCAAACTTAGTCTTTCACTTGGCTCCTTGCTTGTTTCCTCTCTCCTTTGATAGAGCTTCGCCACTCCTTTATCAGTTGTCCCACTTCAAAGAACACCTGTAGAGGCAAAGCAGAAAAATACCATCAAAGCATAGAGATCTATGATACCATAAACAATGTAGAATCAGATGTACATTAACAATACAAATGCATACGCAAATACAAGATTCAGAAATAAGGAAGTATATGGAGGAAAACTCAAATAACTTTATAATAGAAGTAGAAGAGAGGATTAAAACCCAGTTGTCTGATCCAGCGCCATCCTCCCAGCATGGAAGCCCTCTTCACCTCATGAAAAGCTAGATCACCCAACAATACAATGTCACACAGAGAGACCAACAACACTTCCTTACAAAACACAAAATTCCACCCTCTGGATCTCTAGGATGAGGGATCCATATATAGATATTTGCAGGGGGTTGAGTCAGCTTCTGGGATTTTGATTAGTGTCATTTCGCTGATAGTTCTTGGTTCCACTTGGAGATTTCATGATCTATTACTCATCCCTGGGCAAATTTAGAGAGGCAAGTGTCATATGAGTAGTTTCTAGAAGATTCTTTGTGTTTCCACCTAGCAAACTGGCTCTACCATTTGTCTGCTCTCACTCATCCCACCCTATAGAAGGGAATTTCAGTATGCATCGCACCCCTTGTGTGTAACAGGTGAGATGCATCATACCCTCAGCATGGAGTAGTTTGTATGGTTTAGTTTTGACTAGTTCTTAGTAGTATTTTAGGGAGAACTTATGGGAAATGATGTAATCAGTTGAACTTGATCCTTTAGGGTATGAAACAACAATTTTAGGGGTTTGAGAGCCCTTTTTCTATCGACATATGTGATTGGGGTTGTAGTGCCCAAATATTTCTATAACAGTTTCCCTCTAAAGCATGAGGTCGTAAATCTTCTGATGTCAGGTGAAATGCTTTTGTTGAGTCCCAAACTTACACCTTCCCTACATCCCTTTTTAGCCTTTTTCTCCAGTTACCTGAACCTCTAAGCTATCAAATTACTGCATAATAGTTTAAAATGAGTATATAAATGGTTTCCTAACTATGTTTTGTGACTGCTATTTGGTTTAGATTTTTGTTCAACCAAGCTACAGAATCTGCCACTTTCCGCAGTGAGAATCAGTTTCCGCAGCCTCTTTATTAAACTGTATGCTACAGGTGTCCATTGAAGAACTTAGCCACATGGGCAAGCCATAAAGGATGTGGACATGGAGCGTTTCCCCTTGGTTCAGCCAAATCATCCATAGAAGCCTGCAGTCAAGGCCGGTCAAACGTTGATCAACACAAGGAGATAAGCGGTGGCACGGCTCTGTTTTCAGCACGAGGAGGTTTGCGTGGCAAGGTCCTGAGTTTTAGGAGGTGCATTAACACCTAGGGACTGCTCATCGACCGAATCCAACAAACCATCTCTTGGATTTACTGTCCACGACCACCATACTTCTATAACTTTGGATTTTGTCTTTTACATGCTTGGCTACCAGCGCAGGCCGTGTTAGTTTGTTATACATTTTCTGCTATAAATAACGCATCTCCATATGCATATAGCTAGTTAGCTGCTGTGTAAAACTTGACTGTTGTAAGAGCCTTTGAGCCGAGACTTAGTCTCTGTTTCATAATTGTTTTACAATACATGAGAAGACATTTATTTCTCGTTCAATTTCGTGATTGGTTCTGAATGAACGAGGGTGCAGAGGGCCCTTGTACACCAAGGTCTTGTAGCTGATGTATAGTTGTATGCTTTTTTTTCTTCATTTTACACTTTTGATACCATAGATACTTGTTGTATATATTAACTTGCTTATGGTTGATGTCACTTGCCTGTTCATAAGTTCTTTTATTCTTTTATTTAATTGTCAACTGATCAGTGTTTGCATTTCAGGTTCTGATAGGAATCCCGGGCAATACATATAAGTTTTGATGACTAATGACATGATGGGATTATCTTGTCCTACTGCTGATTTGTTTTATTGATTTTATTTCCAGCATTGCTTATTTATTAGTTTTGCTTTGATTCATTTACTTTGTTGCAAGTTAGTGATTAGACTATTCATATCATTCTTCAGTTACCAAATGATGAGGGATTGTAGAGTGAATGTGTAGCTTAATCTTAGTTTTATTTCATGCAACTTAGATATCAGATCATTCAATTTGTGTATGACTACTTCCTATAGCTAGAGCGAGTCAAATGGTGAGGGGTCAAAAATGAGTTGATGTGATATGATTAGTTCACTTTGCTTTCAGTCTTTAAATTTCTTTGAGTTCAGTCTTTTCTCTTTTTTATAACAGCAAAAAGGATACTGGGTTCCATAGTCATAGTTCACTGTTTTGTTAATTATAATCTAGGCACATCTTGATTTCATCATTGTAAAGTTTGAACACCTTTGGATCACTTTGAAGTTTGGGAATTATTCATTGAATACAATTGTCCATACTTGATTACTAGAATCACCATCTCACACACACCATTTCACATTAGGAAA
>APFE030907093.1:70398-94872 GCA_000404065.3 Pinus taeda | reverse complement strand
CATCAACAATTGGCTACAGACCCCACAGCTTCTTTAAGATGGATGGACAAACAGGCCCAAGCTATAGCCCACTTCGAGGATATGGAAAGGCTGTTGGGGGAAAATGCTGCTCATGCTTGTCAACGTAGATGGAATACCCTGGGCCACAGCTTACAAATCTGAGAATACCATACACCCATCCAATTGAGGGAAGCTTTGGCAAGGGTTGCCCTTTACAAGAAATCCGTTCAAAGCCTCCAATCCAACTGGATTGGCCTTAAACTCAGCCCACCACTACTGCTGGGTCTGACTGAAGGGAATTCAAAAGAAAATGACGGTCAACAATGGGCTGAGGTAGATAGAACAGCAGGATTTCACACCCGCAGAGAGGATACTACCACTGAGCCTTGGGATGCCAGCGAAGCAGTGAGAGCCATGAAATATGAGGACTTGGATTGAGTTGCTCAAGGATGAGCAAATGGTTCAGCTGGGGGGTGATGATGAGCCCCAATTTTGGTACAATTTGGGCTCATTTTGGCCTATTTTACTTGCTCAAACCATTCATTTTTATTTGCTTATGCATGCATTTCTTAGTTTATTCATGTTGTTTGTAGGAAGAAGGTTAGACACTTTATCTACGTGACTAATGCATTATGATTCCAGGTTTTGGCATTAAAAAGGGAGCAAGAGACAACGAAAAAGGGGATAAGGAGACAATGAGGTGCCACTGCTGATTTTGTGGAGAGATGTCCACGGTCTTGGGACATTCCTCGTGATTCCCACCAAGAACTCCGAGCTCCAATCCATCTCCCCTCCGAGCTCAAGAAGCAGCCAACTGTCTTACATGAACAACAGTCATAAACTATTCTACAAGAGCAGTAGTTATGACTGCCCTACAGGATACGCAGTTATACTCTAGTTGGACAGCCGAGCTCCTAAAATCAAGGGCACTCGGTGGATCATCGTTTTTGTATAAATATGAAGGCCTTAGCCTTAGATGGTTGTTGAAACTCTCGTATTATCATTGTAATTTTGGATCACAGTTCAGTTTCGTTCCTTTTTGTAAGCCAATTCGGCATGACATCAGATTATGAATAAAGAAGGCAGTTTGTGATCTATTTCTGAGTTTTCTTAGGAGACTATAGCTCTCAGGTTAGGGCCCAACCTGAGAGCCATAGATCCCCTCTGCTGTATTGTTGTTTCCATTTCATTTCCAGCACTTTAAGTTTTTGTTTGCACATGCAATTCGAATTATAGTTTGGTGATTTGGTTTTCTTATAAGTAGGATAGATTTTGCTTATGGTACAGTTGTTTCCACTTGCTTAGTGTAGCAGAGGATAGATACCATCAATTGGAGCTCCAGCAAAACGGTTGTTAAGGCTCACTTCCATCTCTCTTGAAGATTGGGGTGCAGTCCATAACTAGCCACCAAAAACACGCATTACTTTACTTGATGATTGCTGCAATACAGTCACGGTCTTGATTAGATGCTTCCTTGTGAGTCACACCTGCACACATACTTTCATCACAGCCTCATACATATTTCTCTTCGCGTTTTGGATTGTTGTTCATTGAATTCACGACATAAGTAATTTAGGTTGATGTATTTTCGGTTTGGTGACAGTCATAATCATTTGTTTCATTTACACTCCTCTTTCTCGTTCCATTACCATTACCTCCATCTTGATCACGCATGCAACCATATCTCCTCGACCCTCACTTCGTTCTGTCCTCTCCTAAAGTCTTCCATTCCTCAGGTAGCTTCATTTCTTGACCTTTCATTGACATCACTCTTCACCTTCAACATACTCCCTACACCCGTTTCCCATCTCATCCTTCCACTTCTGAGCCATCACCAGCCTTATCCCTACCTCACCTATCTCTTCCTACCATTCCACCACTCCTCCAGCACTTTAACCCTTCACGGTAGGTCATCCTGTAGTAGTTTAGAGACATCCTGTAGAAACCTCTGAGTATCCTATAGGATCCCCTGCAGACATCCTATAGGAGGCCATTCACTCGGTTTCCGAGCTTCTGAACGTGGAAAACCTCTGTGGATGGAGGCTAAGTGTCCATAGGGACCTCACCTAGCCTCCCCAACCTGTCCCACGCTTTCCTTCCTTCTCCATCCCATCTGCACAACCAAACCCTAATAAGCACAAAATCACAATCATTCCACCTACTTAATGAAAAGTACAAAAACATGTCTTTTATAATGCAAGTAGCTTAGATCCATGCACTTCCACTTATTAGAGGTAGTAGCAGCATTGGTAGAATTTTTATTCACCTTCATTGCATTATAGAGGTTAGACTAGTTAAATTAGGGTTTCCTAGGTTTACATGCTTTGATTTACTTTCAGTTCATTTTTGTCAAGTAGACTAGTCTTCTTTGACCTAGCTTTCATCCATCATTGATAAAGCTTCTTCTGTGAGCCTATAGAAGTTGGCTTGAGCCCTAGCGGATTTGTGCCAGCTGACCAAGTGACAGCTACGACAAGAGCTAGTACTTGTGCATATAGCACCGTCACTTCCAAGTTTGTACGAACTACCGGGTTGATAAAATTAAGAGACAGGAAGCCCCAGGAGTTGTAGAATTATTGCTACAATACTGGGGCTCACCATGCTGCTAGATGTATGTTAAAGTCTTTTTGATAGTCAGGAGTGTACATTAATGATGCTTTTATTAGAGATTCCTTTAAAGCATCAAAGGAAGCTTGCGCAACTTGATCCCAGTTGAAGGGCACTTCTTTTTTCAAAAGACGCGTATAACCTTTAGCAAGTTCAGCGTAATTTGGAATGAACCTCCTTAGAAAGTTTGCTTTCCCTTGGAGTTTCTGAATTTGAAGAAAATTTGAAAGTGGAGGCATATTGATGATTGTTGAACCTTACATGGGTCGAGCGAGATCTCATCCTTAGAAACTATGAAACCAAGTAAATGACTATAACTAGCACAAAAGACACACTTGTGTGGATTGAGTCGTATCTTGTAGTTTCGGTAACGTAGAAATATAGCTCTCAAATGCTGCGGATGATGAGTCCGCTTTTGCAAATGAGCTGATAGATCATCGAGATATGGTTGAATGATGTGTTTGATTTTGTGGAAGGCATAGTTCATTGCCCTCTGAAAAGTTTCCCCTGCATTCTTTAAATCGAAATGTAGTTTACCATACGTGGATGTTCCCCGTGGACAAATAAATGCAATATTCGTTTGGTCCTGTGGGCGGATGTTTATTTGATTGTATTCAGAAAGTCCATCCATGAATGAAAAGATTTCGCATCCAGCACATTCATCAATTATCTGGTCGATGAAGGGTGTAGGGTAGTTTTCCTTTGGAAAAGATTGATTTACATCCCTGTAATCAACGCACTCTCTAATCGTTCCTTTCCTTTTCATTACAAGAACAATATTCGATACCCAATCAGTTAGAGGAATAGGGTAAATGAAACCTGCATGTAAAAGTTTTTCAACTTCTACCTTGATGGCAGCAACTTTCTTTGGGTGAACTTTCCAAAGTCGTTGTCGTACTGGTTTGACATCTGGATACATCTTAATTTCATGTTTAACTATGCTCAAGTCAATGCGTGGCATTTCTTCATATGACCCTACAAAGACATCTCTGAATTCGCGAAAGAGAGCGCAATATATTTCTAGTTCTGAAGAAGAACAAGATTTGCCAACATGAATATTCTCTACAACATTAGGCCTGGTTGAGATATTTATGGCGATATTTTCTTCAATATTGGACAGATTTCACTCAGAATCCACCGTATTTACAGTATTTTATAGAAAATAAAAAAATGAAGGATGATTAAGTTCGTTGGAATAATCTTCGTTGTTACCTTGAAGATGGGAACGATGGTGGTAATCTTCCCAAGGTGCCTCTCCTATCATCATTGACTGAATGATTCCTTCATCTAGAATGTATACATGACCAAGGATCTAAAGAGGTGCCATATTCCAGAGACCTATCTATCCAAACACTTGATGAGTGTTGATTTGGGTTTGCCGCCCAAGCTAACAAAATTTATTGCTACAAAATTTCTATGGGGCTTGGAGACAATACCTGGCGATGATCCATTCTAAAAAAATGTTTGGAATTCTTCTTAGTCTTTGCTGATGTAGGAGATACCATATTACAGGTTTCCACCATGGCCACTTCCGCCAAATTAGTTAGAGCCGAGAGGGTAAAAGTACCCATTAAGGCAGGGTCTTTTAGGAGGCCTACTTTGACATTTTGAAGTGATTGTGAGCTTCCATGGATCATTGGAATGTTTCCCGTAACTTGTGAACTATTGGGGAGAAAGGTTTATTGGTCAACGATTATAATTCTTCCTTGGTAGGGAAATGCAATCTTTCTAAAATATGTTGACACAACAACAACCATAGCATAAATCCAGGGCCTTCCCAGTAGGATATTGTAATCAAGGTTTCCATTGATAACTTTGATGTCAATTTCTACTGTCTTTCCCCCCAGTTCAACTTGTGAGTTACTTAGAGTCCTGGACAGTGTGTATGTTCTTCCATCGAATGCTTTCAATATCGCTGATGATCTTAACAAGGGTGGTGAGCCTAAATTTTTCTAACAACTCATTGACATAATGTAGGTAGATGCCCCCTCATCAATGATTGTTCGATGAAATTTTGTTTTGAGGGCTTTTACCTGTACGAGGAAAGCTAGTTGAGTGGTAATTGAGGTTCGTATCCTTTATGATTAAAGGCCATAAGGTTGGAATCCGTTGGGTCAATCCCACTTATTGCTGATAATAGAGCCTGCTTTTGGGAAGGGAAATTTTGCAGTACTTCAAGTGTCGACATAGCAGATGGCGATTGGGCCAGATCCTCTACTATATTTAATTCTGTGTTGCTCGAGCATGAGGATTAAATGTCGATTTATGTACTACTCCCTTTGGCAGCTTTATTGTTAGTTCAGGAATGAGGGGTGGCACAACTTCGGATGAAGTTGTTGTCGAACTACTAGGTTGATCTGTAGCCTTGTTGCTTGGCATCTATGGATTCCCATAATCTTAAATTATTCCTTGTTGATATCAAAGCATCATTTCACTGTTTCGAAATGGACAACATCAACACTTGGGATGGGGAAGCATTATCGATAGTAACCACATTGGTTTCTGGGTTTGGAAATGGATTAGTCAATACCACTGAGGTATTTGAATTCTTAAAGAATTTCTTGACCTCAGCTTGATGCAGACAATATTTTGTCCAATGGTCTTCATCACATATGAGACATAGCTAACTAGATTTCTTTCGCCCAGTAGGGTTTTCAAAAGATTTTTCAGGAGTCAGATCTTCCTATTTCTTCTTTTTGTTTTTCCCTTTCTTCTTGCCTCCTAGTTGCTTTGGTTCTTTGCCTTTTTCCGATGACATGGCATTAATCTCCGAGGCAGGAAGTTTGTCATTTGATTTTTTACTGGAAACTGCAAGGGCTTTACCAGTTTGAGCCTTTTTGGTTTGCGTCCTTGAGGTGCTAATCATGCCATCGTCGGCATGAGCGTCCTTGTTTGATTTAGGAGGAGGAGGAACGAAAAAATCCGGTCTAGGAGCGTTAGGAATTCTGTCATAGAGCGTGTTAAACTGCGTATAGATCAAGTCTAGACATTGTGCATGAGAAATGACTTGCTCTTCAGTAACGACCCCTCCCTTGGCCGCATCTTTTGTAATAGAAGGTAACAATGACTTAATAAACCGTTCAACTAGAAGCTGATCAGGAACATATGCCTTTACCATTCGATGAAAATGTCGCCACTCATGAATATGATTAGATATGTGAATGGCTGTTGTCTGTTTAAAACTTGTAAGGAGCTCCATTCCTATTTCATACCTTATAGGTAACTGAAAATGGGTTAAAAAGGTAGTGGCAAGGGTGTTGAAGTTATTGAATGAAGCTCTAAGCAGTTCGATGTACCATTTCGCTGCCAGACTAGTTAGCGTTCGTTGAAAAAGGTGAAGCCTAATCGAATCATCATTGAGGGTGTTGGAAGAACACCACAAATGAAAGGTCATTACATGATTCGATGGATCTTCACTTGGATTTCGATTGAATTTAGGAATATCTTATGGAGGTTTATGAGGAATCGCTAGCCACCAAGGGGCGTAAGCAATTGGATCATTTGTTAGCCAATTCAGATCTGGTAATTCTAAAGTTTCTACGAAAGGCAACTGTTGATTCAGGTTTGATGAAGCATACCCAAGATAAGATGGCATTGCCTGAGCAGTGGGTCTTTGCATACCAACATAATATATTTGATGTTGATAGCTTTGATAAGGTTGATGGGCATAACCATTATAATATGATTGTTGGTAACCATTTTGAACATACAGTTGCCCATTACCTGTAAAGATTTGTTGCTCAGGTCCTCAGTAAGCTTGTTGGAGTTGCGGTTGTTGATATTGTACCAGCCATAGTTGTTGGACCATTTGTTGTTGTCCAATACTAGATGTTTGACCAAGATGAGGGGTGATAGTACCCATTTGAGCCTAAGTCACTTTAGTTAAGGAGCCACTAATCTGCGGTTGTGATTGAGTCATGGAGACAAGAGGTTGTTGTCTTACGACCTGAGAGACTTGAGGTTGACATACCACAGGCATCGCTTGTACTTGCGACACCATCACAATATTTGTTGTAGTGGTAATATTCGACATAGGTTGATTTGGTTGCATTGAATATACAACTTTTGGCTATTGAGGAAGTATTGGTACCCAACCACTGGATGCAATTCTAGCTTGACCCAAATTTTTTTGTGAACTATCATATGGTTTCTCTCCTAGAGGGAACAATGAAAAAGCATACTGCCCCCATATGGCGGCAATCCAGTGTTCAAAGGGTAAATTGGTCTTTGGAGACTGGACTGCCCAAATTGATACTGATGTGAAGGATCAATTTGCTGAGTCTCAACATAAGAAAATCCAGATAAGATTCTGGATGAATAAATACGAACAGACCATGTTGTCGAAACAATCCCTGGGTGGACTCCATCTAGTGGTTGAGAACTAGTTGGGATAGATGGTATACCAGTGAACATTGTCGGAGTAGCACTGGGAAGTTCTGCTACTACTATATCAGATGATGCAGTCCTAGATGTCGATGGTTGTTCAGACATATTGAGTATATGCAAAAGATTTCCTAGCGATTCGACATGAACCTGCGATGAAGGGTGATCAAAAGAACTAACTTCTATAGTAGAAGGATATAGGTGGATCCTAGTTCCAAAATGCAATGGGGTACTGGATGGAAGATCCTCCACAATATTTTCTATAGCAATCAGTCCAGGTGGAAGAGGTAGACCGTCAGGTTCGTAAAATATTTCCAGTGCCGAAGAAGGTATAGACTCTACAGTGACAGATACTAGAGAGGTGACACCTTCCGAATGAGCCCTAGATGGAGTTGGTTCAGGAATAGAAGTGTTTACCATTACACTAGGATTAGTTCTAATGTCCTCTTGTAACTGCAGAACTTCTTCTTTAGAGGAACGAGTACCATAAATAATTGGAGTAACTGGAATCTTTGATGATGTTGAAACACAAGTTTAAAATAAACCAGGAGATTTTGACCCAGTTAAACGAGATCGTTTGGCCCGAAATGGTTTCGTTTCTGGAGTCAAAGATGGTTGATTGTTAGTCTCCATGAATGACAGAGTTTTGATTGACTTTCTTCCATGATTGCAGATTACTTGATCAACTCAAAATTAAAAGGGGAAAATGTTATGCCGAATTAAATGATTTTATGAAGCTTTGACACAATATGCTTTTTCAATTTTTAAGAGTAGAGAAAAAGCTAAAGGTGACTCTAGTCACCTTTAATTTTTAATGAGCCTAAAGTGACAAGTTCTCAGATGGACCTTTTCTTTTAAGGAGTCGAAAAGGAACGAAAGTGACTACTCTGGAAATCTAGATAGAGGGATTACCAAACCAATCGCAAAATTGCAATATAAACCTCAATGGTAAATTAAAGAGAAATTACCGAGGAATTTACGTACGACAATCAATCTTCCTGAATGCTGTGTTCAGTGCATTGCGATCGATAGGGTGATAGACACTGCTTCCTAAGGATAAAGGATATCAACCTATTGTGGTCTCCCAATATATACTCGACGGTACGTGGGAGCACAAGTCCGTACTAACACTTGTCGTATCAAAGAGGAGGAATCACCCAACCTACGATGAAAATGATAGTTACCAGGCTTTACGAAAAATACGTCTCTAGCCTAGAATTTTAGATGTTGTGCATTACGTTCTAAAGCGTTTTTATGTTCATTGAGGTTTATTTTATAGTTGATCTTTCTTAAGAAGTTTTCCTTTCAAGGTTCACCATGTGATGTAGATGTACAATTCCTGAATATGCAATATATATGATAAACAATTGTTTGTTTTCTTTTAGCAATGAAAATCCTAGCTACTAAGGAAAGAAGAGTAAGATTCTTTCAACAGAGAGAAAAGAGCACACACTAAATGCACTTTTGCTAAATCAATTTCTGCATGCAGTCTAAATGCAAATGCACATCCATGTATTTGTTTTTCCGTTTCCTGAATGTGAGAATTCCAAAAAGAAAACTAAGTATAGATCTAAGCTACTTTTCTTCAAAACGACACTTTAGCAATTTATTTTCAAAAATGAGAGGAAGACTAAGACGACACTTTCAATTTCGAACGGAAAGCTTCTTTCGACAGTTCACAGAATTGACAATTCAAATCAAATACAATGGCAAAAGTACAATCAAATATCTAAAAGAGGAAGACTATATGACACTCTCTTTCTTGACTGAAAACGATAGTTACAACACTTTCGAATCAAAAGACGACAATTTGATTAAGCTACTTTTTGCATAGGAGGACTGTAAATGACGAAAAATACATAAAAAACATTTAAAATTCCTTATCAATGGAGGCTGAATAATGTAAAGGAAGAAGACTTCAACAATGATATATTGATCATAAGTAGCAAAACCACTGAATAGAGCTGAAAACAATGAAGAAAAAACAAAAATCCAGAGAGTGAAATAGTCTCATTCAATCATCACACCTGTCCTTAAGGGAAATAGGGATGCATCTCACTTGCAGCACACGGGAGGTGTAATGCATCCAGACTACCAATGAGAGACAGTGCGATGGTCCAAGGATGAGATTGAGCTTGGTTTTCACTCACAATTTGTAGCTAAGTTCAGGGATTTAGGCCGAGCTTATGATGGATAGTAAACACAAAGTATAGGGGTATGATCTTATGAGGTTATTGAGCTATCACCAGGGCACTTAGGATGTTTGCAAGTTAGATGTTCAGTTCATAAACCAACCTGGAGATTGACTGAAGCAGCGTTGATCTACTTTGCAGTTGCATAGCAAAAGCAGTTTGAAGGCTAGCTGGCTTAACTTCAGGCTCTGTCTGTAGTTTATAAAGCAAAAAATAGTAAAAGACAAACAAACTATTCGTTCCCCAGTGGAGTCGCCAGTTTGTTTCTGGGAAAACTAGTGTCTATTCAAATCTGCTAGTCCCACTAAGATGGGTAGCTATCTTAGAAACAAACAATTCAAAGTAACTTGAGTTTTCCTTTATGGGAGATAGATGAGAGAGAAGCAGAGAGCACCAACCTTAGTCTTTCGCTTGGCTCCTTGCTTGTTTCCTTTCTCCTTCGATAGAGCTTCGCCCCTCCTTTCTCACTTGTCCCGCTTTAAAAAACACTTGTAGAGGCAAAGTAACAAAATACCATCAAACCACAGAGATCTATGATACCATAAACAATGTAGAATCAAATGTACATTAACCATACAAATGCATACACAAATACAAGATTCAGAAATAAGCAAGTGTATGGAGGAAAACTCAAATAACTTTATTGATAGAAGTAGAAGAGAGGATTACAACCCAGTTGTCTGATCCAGCGCCATCCTCCCAGCATGAAAGCCCTCTTCACCTCATGAAAAGCTAGATCACTCAACAATACAATGTCTCATAGAGAAACCAACAACACTTCCTTACAAAACATAAAATTCCAACCTTTGGATCTCTAGGATGAGGGATCCATATATAGATATTTGCAGGGGGGTGAGTCATCTTCTGGGATTTTGATTAGTGTCATTTCGCTGATAGTTCTTGGTTTCAATTGGAGATTTCATGATCTCTTACTCATCCCTAGGTGAATTCAGAGAGGCAAGTGTCATATGAGCAGTTTCTGGAAGATTCTCTAAGTTTCTACCTAGAAAACTGCCTTTGACATTTGTCTGCTCTCGCTCATCACACCCTACAGAAGGGCTTTTCAGTATGCATCACACCCCTTGTGTGTAACAGGTGAGATGCAATGCACCCTCAGCTTGGAGCAATCTGTATGGTCAAGTTTTGACCAGTTCAGAGTAGTTTTTCAGGGAGAACTTCTGGGAAATGATGTAATCAGTTGACATTGATCCTTTAGGGTATGAAACAACACTTTTAGGTGTTTGAGAGCCCTTGGTTTATCGGCATATGTGATTGGGGTTCCAGTGCCCAAATATGTCTATAATAGGTAGAGGCTAATGAGGGCATAAAACATCTCCATCATTTCTTTTCAGATGTGTGAGGAATTAGTTGACCCTTCATGGAATCCAAGATCATATACTTTGCCTTCAATTACTTCTTTTTATGTGTTTCCAACTATTGCAGATCTATAGGTGGAGGCATGACATCCTTGATGATGTCTTAGAGATGATTCTCTTCAAATAACAATGTCACCTTAACTTTCTAGGGGAAAATGTTGAAGGCACCATCTAATTTATCATCAATTTGAGGTTATGTACTACCATACTAAGATCAAATGTGCGCACTTACCATATTTTGATTTATATATATATAGATATAGATATAGATATATATATGACAAAGTGCTTAGTCCTTCAAGCAACAAAAATGAAAACCTCTAATTGTTGGCCCTTTTGGCAAGTGATCTCCTATTATAAACTCTCAAGGATCTCAATAAGAGACAAGCTCTGATACCATATAAATTTTTCCAAATGCCCTAAATTATTGTTATCCTATGTTTCACTTAATTAAATAAATAATATATGAACCTATCACATTTAAGCAATATTTTTAAATATGCAATAATCATACATGTAGTTGAAAAAATGAACAACAAGAGAAATAACACACATGCATAATGATTTTCTCCTTTAGATCAACTTATCACTCTAGTGATCAAAGCTTACAAGGCACCTCCATAGTTTGTCGTGACTTAGCAGTTGTATGATAAACATAAATACTACAAAATAGATAAGTATAACCTATTGATATAAGAGTATGGCTCTATTAAAGAATAAGGCAACGACTACTACTATACAACCATATGATGCCACCACCATATATATTTCCTCTTATTGTTTGTTATAATTTTGATCTGCACATTCTCCTCTCATATGTGCTCTCATTCTTCTATTGATATTTGCATCTATCAAGTGTTATCATGTTTATTTCAATTTCTCCCATCTTGTCTTATCGATATTTTGAGAGAGAGATCACTCATCTCTTCGATCGTATCATTTAATTTGCCATATTTTAATGAATAACCTCCTTAATCAAACCAATCACCTTATATAAATAATGAGGTGTATGGATAAGATAATCACAAATAAAATCTAAGAAATCTTAAAAAGTAAAATAACTTGGGAAAATGTTGATATTTCATTGATTTAAAAAAATGAAAATTAAAAATAAAATTATTTCAAAGTTGCAAAGTTTTCAAAACAATGATTTATGTGTGCTTATATTAAAATAATATGCAAGAATCCTCATGTTTTACTGAATTTAAAAAATAAAAATAAAATACCAAAGGGGTTGTACCTAATGGTGGAAAGCAAGGAATTTTTTAGCAACAACCAATGTTCAATTATCATGACCGATTGCCTGGAGCCATGGGGGTGCCTTATTTTAATGGGAGAATATGTGGTTGAATGCAGAGAGACCATGTTAAATGGTTTCGTAACACATGCACATATATGTGGAGAAAATTCCACCCCCATGTCCTCCTTTAATAGGCCGAAATGGGTTGGATCCAATGATGGAAAGTGAAGAGTTTTTAAACATTGGGCAAGGTTCAATTCCCATGACGACTTCCTTGGAGCCATAGGGGAACCTTGAGGTAGTGGTCAAACATGTGGTTGCACCTAGAGAGAGTTGCACCCAAAGAGACCTTATTAAATAGTTTCTTGACTTGTGTACACATAAGTGGATCAAAGGCCACCCATGTCATCTTTTATAAAGGTTAAAAAATCTTTGCTCAAATATTATAAATGCAACCATTAAACTACACCATTAAAATGATTAGTTTCTCATCGATTCTTCATTTTTGTGAACGTGATTGGTTTATTGTCAAGAGCATTATTAACTATCATTTTATAATCTAATACCTATTCGTAAAACTTTTCAATTACCTTAGTTCTGAAGAGTCAATTAAGTGTATCCCTAGTAGTTGAATAATAACTTCCCACCTAAATTCTCATTGATAGGACTATTTATAGTTATCCATAGTGTATTATGTCCCTCTTCCTTAAATTAAGAAGGAAGAGAGAAATATGGATTGAAAAGAAAAACACTTCTGAAGAGATCAATGGTCATACCTCCCACCCACTTATTTTTGTTTGCAATTACCTCGTCTTTTTAGATGGCGACATTCCACTTTTCTCAATGATTCCGTTTTACGCCGATAGGTGTTCTATATGGTGAGGTTCTTCGTGGTGATATTGTTTAGATTTGTGGTAGTCGACACAATCTGAAACGCGTGTCCCACCCAACTACCCACCTAGTTCGTCATCGTCCCAATGAAAATATGACGCATTTGATACGTGGAGCCCCTTAAGCATCTCCCTGAGCAACGCCTTCACCTTATTTTCATTCTCATTGCAGTTGGCCGCTTCGTTGCACAATAAAGTCCTATCCAGTGTTTTCCACTGAGGACTCACTCTTAGAAACTCATAGACCCTCTTAACAAGCCTATGGTTGTTGGCTAAATAATGATCAGGGTGGTCATCCATGGTCATGTACATTACCTTCAAGTTATTCCTAGAGACGTCCAACAACTGAAGGGTAAACAACCCTTCCATTGCAAAAGGAATTCTTCTAGTAAGAAATTTTTTGTATAGATTTAATAGGATCAATCCAGTAAGGTTGTTGATCTCCTGGGGCATCTTACTAGTGAAACGAAGAAAAAGAAAATATGAAGAACACTATCTTACTAGTAAAACATGAAGAACAATACTAGTGTTATTGCTATTAGCACAACTCCTCCAATGGAACAACCTTGAGTGGAATGAAGAGATTGATATCAATGTGATCTTTGTCCAACTCCAAAGAGAATATCAATAGAAAAAATGCAAATTCATCGGGAAGGTAATAAATCTAAGTCAATAAATAGGGAGAAATTATATCTTCAACCTCCTATATCAAGGATCCACAATTTTTGGTAAGAAAATTCATGCTTGACAGATAGGGAACATAAGACATCTGTTGGACACCTAATCCTAAATGGGTTAGTGTGGAAGCTAAAGAGACTAAGCAGTCCAAGGGACCTTGGGATGTGAATCCCAACGGTCACCACATGTACTATAAATGTGTATCATTTGTGAATAAAAAATGTACTGCATGATTTATCTTTCCTATTTGTTCTCGCTCCTCATGTGTGTTTAACATGGTATCAGAGCAGGCGATTGCTGGTCCTGCTCCAATTTGAGCCACTTGTCTTTGTGGTCTCTATATACATTTTTGTGTTACCTGACCTCTGCTACACTGCACATCTATTTCTCTGGCATATACCATTTATAAAACCTGCGCCCTTCTCTTCTGCCTGAATGTTTGATGAGGCTGCGTATTGAACGCTGGCCTGACATGGGTTGGTTCGACTATTCCTCTGCCTGAACACTGCATGTTGTTGAATGCCTGAAGGAGAAATGCCTGTTTGAAACGCTGCCCGACAATGCTGTCTGTTTGAAACGCTGCCTGAAAATGATGTCTGTTTGCACGCTCCCATTCCTGCCATATGCTGCCATACACTGCCATACCCACCATACCTGTCATATGCGTTTAATATGCTGTTGTGCCAAGAACCATTGTAAAATTTCCAAACATTAGTTGTGTTATCACACCTACCGGACACGAGCTCCTGAACGGGATCTAAGGGCTGACTTACAAGGGAACCAAGAGCTGAAGCGGGCGCCCATGAAACCGTCGTCACGCCCACCTGGTCACTAGAAGCCATAGACCAACCAAATAATTAGGCGTACAAAACAATATACCATGTATCCCGCGTCAAATCAATTTTCCGGGATCAACTCATCAAACTTCCTGGTGAAGCAACACCCGGTTCAGATTTTTGAGCGACAATTATAAGTAGGTCATGGCTTCGGCATGGGAGCACAATAATAATTGGACTGAAACAAAAACGAGGTTACGCTTAGAAAAACCACAATCAATTCTATGTATTCGATTCTTTTAGTACTGTGACCATTAGCCTTGCACAAGTTTGACAACACCACCGATAGGTAACAAAAGAAAGCCGAAGAGGAGATCCACAAAGCCTTTTCCTGTCTCTCCATAGAGGACCTGTCGAGTTTTCTTGTTTAAAGAAGCCTTACATCCATTTTTCAATCAACGCTAGTACCATCCTCTACCACTGTAAACACTCAATGGCCCCTGACTGATATCTTCCTTCCAGAAGGCCAGACAACGAATCTAGAGCATTGGTCGGATGTTCATGAGCACTGATTGAGGTATATATATACTACTTATATGGCATTGATGACATTGTTCTTATCTCCATGAAATCATGTAATGTGAACTATGTTCAAGTTCATCCATGGTACCTCGACCATGTGGATGAATGCCATTAAGTTCTTGAAAGCACGGATTGCAAAGTTAGCAGTGACTCTTTCGGAGTCAGAAGCAAAGTCCTCTCCTCTTTTCTGGTCTTTCCCTGGTGCTGTTACCGGAGGTGGAATGAATGTTTTGCGTGGACCGACTCCAATCTTGAGGTGCATTCTGCTTCTCCTTCCCATAACAGTTATCATTATTAGATAAAGTTGTGGAATATTTGTTGCATTCCAGGCACAACGCGCTCATTAGAGGATTGAATGTTGCATCAACAACAGTTAATTCCCTTTAATGGCTCACCTCACGACTCTATCATTCAAATTAATAAAAATGCAGCGTCTTGCAGTCTCGCTTTGAATGTAGAACCTCGTGAATGCACCTCAGCTCGTATAGGGTAAATGCATGATTCTTTGGTTGGTGACGGTTATAACCATTTCCGGATCCGGATAATTTTCTCCGGCTTTGAAACCTAGTATTTGCAGCATTTGAACCGTTTTGTTTCGTCCTCGTTTTCGTCTGCGGATTTGGTTTCGTTTCTATATTTTCATGGATGTTGAATGCGAACAGGAAATGTGCATTGTGCTTCTTGAACGGCTTCAGATTTCCTGTATTTGAAGGAAATCGTAAGCACTTCAAGTTAGCACAAGCTGGAATTTGTTCATGTGCTTGTCCTTTACTGTATTTCGATGCCGAAAACAATAAGCAGAAAACTCGGTAACAAAGGACAATGAGCGTTGACAATTTCATTAGTAGATAAGATGGAAATACAATGGCGCTGGAAAGACATAGGCGTTAGTGGATTAGTTGAGAACCCCATATTGAGTTATGTACGCAGATTTGTGGAAGAATTGCATTTTATATTGTGTTGGTAACTCCTGCGTTTGGTGAATGTTGTGTGAATACATCAAATTGACTGTGTATGCATTGGGCTAGTAGCCACTAGGCAGCCTGAGAAAAGTGATGCGAATGGTCGTTGGCATCCATGGTTTTTTTCAACACTGTTGTCAGCATATATATATTTCAATATGACTTGGAGAAGCTCAGGCCCATATACCATGCTCCCATGATTTTCTTATTGTCATATTTTTTGGAGAAGTTCGAACCACACCTCATCAAGGGAGATTTGTTATTGACTGTGGAATAGTTTTTGCTAGTCTTTGCAACAGATTTGGATTTTTGATTAAAGTAATGCTCCATTTTTTAAGAAGCTTGAAATATCTTTCCAAGAAGCTTTTAGCTTTCTGAGGAACTCAAAGTATCATTAAGACACTGCATTTTTTTGGGAAAATGGATCAAATTGGTGAAGTATTAGAGTTTTTGAAAACTCTAATACAATCTACTTCTAATGACACATTCCAAATCAGCAAAGCCTCTCTCACAGAAATTCAGACATGTCTACAAAATGCAAAGGAAAAGATTGATATTTTGCAGCTTGAATCACAACTACAGCAAGAAGAGCTACATCAAAATAGACACCATTCTGAACCTGTTTTTGTTCAGAACATTGAGACAACCACCCATCAGCATAATGTTACAGTTCATTTAGATTTAGTACCAAATAAAGCAGCAGTCGTACATGCAGATGCAGAAGTTCAGTCTGCACTTCCGAAGCCCATCATCAGGCCTTGGGAACAGCTTGTCCACAACAAGCACAGAACCGGTCTTGGATATGACAAGGACTTGTCCTTTCATATTCCAGACTACGCCAAGCCCATTCAGTTTCAGAGTGCTGGATTCATTCATGACAGTTCACCAGTTCTTCATGACAGTTCAGCTCCAACTGTTCCAAACTCTGCCACTCTTCCACAGCAGCAACAACAACAACAATGGATCGTGAAATGCCAACACTATGACCGAGTTGGCCATTTGAAAGATCATTGTTTTGATCTTCATCCATGTAAGCACTGTCATAAAACCAGTCATTCTTAACACAGATGCTTCAGAAACAAACGTCCTGCAAGAACAAAGATTCGTCTTGGATGGATCGCTTCTTGGCAATGGGCATCAACAGCCAAGAAGATATTCCAAACTCATGTCAGAACTTGTTCCATAGTATTGAACAATCTTGTAGTTCCATCATCTCACCTTGTATCTGACAGGGGGGAAATGATGGTCATCTACAAGCTTCAAAGTCACATCAAGCGAGCCTGAGCCACAACTTGCCACGCCAGTTTCAGAGTTGTAGCCAGAGACAAAGATGCCCGTGAACATGCCTTCAGTTAGCAATCTGGGACACTTCCTCTAGCAAAATACTTTAGCCTCTTGTTAGTTTCGGAAGAATTCCAGGAATAGAATTGAGGACACTTCCTCTAGCAGAAGACACCAGCTTCTTGCCAGTTTTGGAAGAGTTCCAGGAATTGCATTAAGCATTCCAGAGTTGTTGGTCATCCTTAACCCATCACAGGTTGAGACTTCCCTTTTCAGGTTGAAGTTTTACCTTTTATGTGGGGTGAGACCTCCCTTTTATGGTTGAAGGTTTCCCTCTTTAAAACAATAGGATCACTTCCTCTAGCAGCAGACTTCAGCTTCTTGCCAGTTTTGGAAGAGTTCCGGGAACTGCACTAAGCGTTCCAGTGTTGGTGGCCATCCTTAAACCACCGCCCTTTATACCAACATTTCAGAGAGCACATTCACCCTAGTGCTACCATGCATTTTTGCACATTTTGTATTACAGCTCTCTTCTTGGACTCATACATAACCCTTCGGATTAAGGGGGGGAATGTTGGACACCTAATCCTAAATGGGTTAGTGTGGAAGCTAAAGAAACTAAGCAGTCCAAGGGACCTTGGGATGTGAATCCCAACGGTCACCACTTGTACTATAAATGTGTATCATTTGTGAATAAAAAATGTACTGCATGATTTATCTTTCCTATTTATTCTCGCTCCCCATGTGTGTTTAACAACATCACACAATTTAAAAGTTATGGTAGAATAGACTATTTGATTAATCTTTGTATATTTGAAAGTTGTAGAAGGTGATTGTGAAACCTACCATTTCCAGGGAATTTGTCAAGATGGGATGTGCCATCGATACAATAGCAAAGAAACGGTTCTAAAATATTATAACAACAAATCCTTTTACTCTTCTAGCAAATGCCACAATTTTCATATCTAATCTGGTTAAAGTTCCGTGTGATCTCAAAAACCTACTTTAATAAAACAAGCAAAGTCCGATTAATAGGGAAAAGCGTAGGGAGGCTCTTATTAAACGACAGTTGAAATGCGTCACATAAGGGTGACCCTGTCAAGTTTAAAGGTGGATTCAAGGTACTCGAACTGTGTAGTTCAAATAGTTCAAATGGAAATAAGAACATCACCACAACATGGTATGCACCTGGAATTGCAACAGTGACAGCTGCCAGGAGTAGCGCAACACTGTTACCCTAGGATAAATCCCAATCATTCACCATTGAAGACGATTAGGATAAAAAATCGACAGAATGACTAACATAATCAATGAAGTACTTACTTCGTTATTCGAGTAAGTAGGAAGATAAGATACAGATATACAATCGAGCTCCCACTGATCTCCTCGTTTTCATCATCATCTTCTCTTCTTCCATGAATACCGTTAGGATGAAGGAAATTTAACTCACAAATCAAAAGTCATATATATAAAGATTGCACCTAATATATCAAGTAGCAATTTAGGAAATTCTCTTACAAACAGGTTACAGTTTCAAAGAAGGGTTGGGGTGAGTCTTCTTCAAGCATCTCATGGAAGTTCTGGGCAATTTTCACGATGCTCATATTTACTTCACTTTTTGAAGTTTAGGGGATATTTAAACATGTTTTCCCTGAGGAACAAACACACGTTGACCATGTTGGGTGTGCTCTGAAAAGAAATATATTTATCGTTTTAGTGGTTTGATGATGAGTCTACAAATTACGTGGCTTTCACTTATATAAGGTTCAACATTTTTCTAATTCAACCCTACATTTGCACGCTATCAATGTGCTAGAGATAGAAAGAGCTCCTTTTTTTTTTTCAAAGTGATCATGCAGTTCACACTACCTTCAATTTTTGTAGATAGACATCTGGAATGCCCTTATAATCATCTACATCCCCTGGAACTTTATCAACAGGCTCAACAGATTCAATATTATATACTACATAACTTTCCATTTCCTTCTTAGATGCGTTGGCTTCAAACTCGACCTTCACAACAGCTCCAAAATCACCCTCTAAAATCAAGGCCTTCGTATAGCCTCTAGGCTTCCCACTCGAGTCTTACTTGCATTATTCAATTAATAGCATATACTACATATAGAGGCTCATAAGAATTTGTTTCTTGAAATATGACTGCCTCGAATAAGCTTGTATATGCGAGAAATCCCAGCTTTTTCAGTAGCAGATATGCTCCCATCACTCTTATTCTTTATGTTCCCTGACACCTTGCCTGTATTTGATCCTTGACCAGAGCTAGAACCACTTGATTGGATGAATCTGAAAGATAATTGAAGGCCATCAGCCAAACGACTTTCGAAGAAAGAGGGATACTTCTCATTCATATACATAAATAAGAAATGTGCCGACTTGGAATTTGACTCCAGTTGATCAACCTCAAAAGCTATTGGATAAAGTACACATGTAATTAGATGGACCAGCCCTTGTCGAAGCCCAATCTCCACAACCTTCAGTGCAGACTGCCGAACCTGATCATTCATATCCAAGCATCTCTCTAATATGTTATTCCAATGCCACTGGATTATTCCCCACAGATTTTACTATCACCAGCTCCAGCAACAACAAGTACTGCATAACCAACCTTAGGTTGGAAATTCTACTTATCACAGTTACTAGAATCATGTAACCCCATTTGCTCCTTAGCCTCAATAAGATAGTCATATAGGTTACATAATTCTTTCATCTTAATGTATGTCACTGTGTATCAACATTCGAAGACAAAGGTGGCTTCGAGAATCATTCCAGTCTCGTTTTCCATGAATTTCAGGTCTAGCAATAAAAAAGATGTTGGGAATTTTCTGGTAAATTCCAAAACAAAATTAATTGAACAAAGAACAATGCTGTGTTTTTCTCCACATGATCTTTAACACATGGAAGTTATAATTGATTTATGATAACAGAGTGTTACACACACCCACAAAAGCTTTGTATTCATTAAAGTAAAATGCCTGATACAAAATTCATATCTTTCTCTCAAAGGGATTCACCAAGAACTTAAAAAAAATTACTCTGTCTCTTTTAGAAATTTTACACTACTGTGTAAAAATTTCTTTTTACATTTACTGTTGTGTAAAAACAAAATCTTACATTTACTACTGTAAAGACAAATTTCTTTTACATGTGCTGCTGCACATTACATTTCGTTTCTTCAACAAAAACTATCTTCATGCTGCTGCATTTTTCATATTCACACTGCTGTGTGTCTTTTTACAATACATATGCTGCTCACACACAAACATAACAATACATTAGTTTTTACTTGTCCAGTAAAAACTACAACCGTGAATAAAAATTAAAAAACAATATAATTAAAAATACTAGCTATGCCCATACCTCCGTAAGTAAAAAAACATTAAAATTAAAATCTTTTACCTACAATCTACTAACATAATAAATTCATTCTGTCAAACTAAACTTTTACTCTATGTAATGTCATTCCCTGCCCTGTATGCAACTTTGGATTAATGGGACGGAGGACATCCACCATCCTTTCAATCGAATGGTTCGGAAAAATATCGGACCCCCCTTATTTGCTGAACGTTATGTCCCGATGAAAAGCTGTTTTACTAAAGCTGTTCGATGGAAACAAGTTGTTTTCGTGAATTAAATGCAGCACCGCAAGTTGAAATTATATTTTCAACCAAAGAAATCCAATCCCTCTAGTGATCAGACGTTATTCAAAGAGCTCCTTATTCAAGCTAACATCAAGGTAATGCCGCATAATTACAAGATTGGGTGATGTAAAGATTCTGCCAACTAATTCCTAGGAAGAAACAATCACCAACTTTTACACAGGCATTTAACGCAACATTGTTCAATCCATAGATTCAATCCATTTACATAGCTATGATGCATAAATAACTATGATGCATAAGTGAAATTTTTTCATACAATCTTGTACTTTTGCTATCTAACCGTTCAAACCATTTTCAAAGAAAGAAAAAATAGAATGGAATTATGTTCCAGGATCTCTATTTACACCATAAACTTAGCTCTACGAATGCCTTTTGTATCTAATCATAAAACCGAGCTATCTATACTCTCTCTTCTACAAACAAATGTTAAATTTTCAAAACAATATTCAGTTTGTGAACTTCTATAAGTAATGATAAAATTTAGCTCTATTTTTTAGATGCCACAATTTTACCAAGTTATGCAGAGATTATCATCATTATGTTTAAATATATTGTACCGTCCGGTCATTGTTAATTAAAGAGCCAAAAGAAAACGTCTTAGTCAATGCCATAAGAAAAATTGCTTGGCTATTCCATCATCCTACTATTCGTTTGGCTTCACCATAACCAAAGGAACCCAATCTCTATCTCGATTTGCAACATTGCTATTCAACCAATCCCATAGATGTGTAGATCTTCTGATAAAGACCTGGAAATTGGATTGTAAAATGCATTACCCTGAAATTGTCCGCACTTACAGTGATTTGATAAAAAAAGTTGTGATACAATGACTGCAAATTCATAGACTTAATTTTATTGCTATTGTTTGAGATCATCAATTAGAACGATGGTTCGCTTTCTTTAACAACGCCATAATCTGATTTTAGAAAGCTCAGTTAACTAACTCTAATAACCATAGATATGAACCATAATGAACTATAGATCTGAACCACAATATGTATGTTCGTTGCCCATTATAATATGTCCAAACAAAACGGTACTCTTTTGATCCAAATCAATACATTGTCATTGCAGTAAAATAATGGTTTTTTCAATCTACGGAAAGAGAGGAAAATAATATAAGAGATATGGCCATAGCAGAAACAAAATCGATCATATAAGCTAAGACAATTCAATTCAGAATAATAATAAAAAAAATTGATGGTTTTAATGAAAGTATTTTTAAAATAATGAAATTGTAAAAGTTAAAATTATATATTTTCATTATTATCGAATATTAAATGTTATTTAATTCATCTTGTAATTAGATATAAATATTTTATTATTTATAATTTACATTTTAATATGGAGCAATGAAATTACTTTATTTATTATTATATATTTATAGTTTTATCAAATAATTTTTCCATTTAAATTTATATTAAAAATATTGTTTATTTTTTAATTATTTTAATATATTAAATAAAAGTAATTATTATTCATACCGTCCTATATATATTCTATATGTTATTCTAAATTTATCCAGATAAATTCATCTATAGTTTAAAAACTATGAAGTCTATCGTATCCTTTCTGGAAATGTCGCAAGTGCAATCCACCACACGTTCCTCCCTCCTCGGCAGACAGAAGGACGAAGAAAAATCATCAACGAGCCGGGTTTCTCAAACAGCAGTCACGTGCATCTATAAATCAACTTGTGAAAACAAATTTCCGTTAGTTACAAAAAACACTATAATACACCTTTCACTGTAAAACTTCTGTTTTAGAGTTTTTGAAGATTGCGTAGTCGCGTTTATGATCACGATTTTAGAAATATGTTCTAAAATATTCAACATTAAGCTTAAGAAAATGTATAACTACAATAAGGTTAAGAAAAAGCCTACCAATTTATATTAGCGAGGTAATATAAAAAATTTAATAATAATTAATTGAATTATTAAATTTATTTATAGTAATATATTATTAAATTTATTTATTAGTAATTTATTATGCTTGGCTAAGAGCTTGTCTTCTTCAGACGTAAGGAAAGGTTAACAATCCAAGACCCATAGGCATTTCGCAAGAGTGAAAGCCTGCTCCCTTACGGACCACCAGCGGGTTATTACAGGCGGTGTGGTTTTCCTTGATAATAGTGATGAGTCAAACCGACATTCGTGGATAGCAGAGAGGTGACTGTCCTCACTCTTGGTTTGACACCTTCGTTTGATAGGTTTTGCCACCTTCGGAAGAAAAAATATATTATACGATTTTCAAAGTCATGAAAACATTTTATTTTAAATTATATCTCTTCCTTTAAGATAACAGGGAATAATATTGATTTCATTGTTATAGGTAATAAATAATATGGGTTTCCCAAATCGGGGTGTCTGACGGTAACATAGGCGCGTGGTTAGTGCTCGGGATGGACGCATGGTTGTACTGTACTGACACTCACACTCTCGAGGCTCTGGTTATCACTCTGCACCTGTTCCACCTTAATGCGTCTTTAATGACGCTAGGACAGTCATTTACTCCGGCTAATTTCTTGATCATGGCGCCATCAACCCGCCATAATCGTGTTTATCCTCTCCGCTCAGGCCCCTCCGCCATTGCAACTGCAGAGGCTTGTCATCGTCCTCTCTCGGAAGCTAACCAGGCTTCGGCTCAGTGGAGAGATTTCTGGCTTTGCCTCCACGCCATCCTCTGGTCCCCTTACATTCATGCTCGTTTCCCGCTTGATGCCCTGAGCTCTGCAGCCAAGTTTGTTTTCCCTATTCACAACTTCCTTCGTCCTCCAAGAAGTTAGGTACAGCCCACCCCTCCTACTATGCCGAAATTGCGTAAGCGGATGAGCTGCAGAAGAGGTAGCTCTTGTGGGCAAACTGGGTGCCAAGCCACCTCCCCCATGATAGACTCCTCAACTTTAGATCCGAACCTGCGCTCGAATAGATACCATGTCACTCAGAGCAGTCGGGGTAGAGGCAGAGGGATACAAATTCCAATTCCAAGCTCATTCCATTCAACGCCCAATGCTGCTCGGTTTCGCTTCCCCTGTAGTCATGGCTCTTCCACCTTCATGGCCACGGTCACCATCGAGCTTGACGAGCTCAATTCGAGTCATGGAGCCCACTCTTTCAGAGCAACTTCGGACAGGCCAGTGGCAGACAATCCAGGTCCCAGCCAGGCAAATGTGGATCAGAGCAAAGCTTCAGGCTCTGGTAAAGGCAAGGCCTCACAGAACATGAAGAATCCAGCAAGCTCCTTTGATGACGATGAGGATAACAAATTTGGCTGCTGCATCACCGAGGAGCTGCCTGACCCCTCTCCTAAGGCTTAAGCAGGTTGGTTCCTTTTGGTTCTATCGGACATCTGCTAGCTTGAGAAGATCCACTTGCCACTGTCCTAATTTTGATTACAAACACATTAGTTCTTACTGCCTGTTTTCTATATGCAAAGGGTATCCCGCCAGTCTTGAAATTCCATTTTTGGTTGCAGTCACAGTTACCTCTGTTTTCAGATATAGGTTGTCATATAGCTGGTCACAGCTCCCATGTCTAGTTTTACAGTCTAGGTTGACGTCCAACTCCGATTTAAGACCCATTTCCAAGTTCTGGTTGTCATACAGTTCAAGTCCAACTCAAGATTCCAAGTCCAACTATGGGGCTTTATGTATTTTTGCTTCACTTAGGAACAGGCTCTCTACAGTTCTGGATGCAATAATCCAATGGATTTTGGTACACATATTTGCTTTGACTGTAATCAAGCCACAACTTTGGGCTAGCTCTACGAGGTCACGACCTCGATGTAAAATATTTTTGTATTAATATAGAAGTAGCCTTATTCAGGAAAAA
>APFE030907093.1:49821-69913 GCA_000404065.3 Pinus taeda | reverse complement strand
GTAATGAAATTTATTTAGAAATTAAAAATTACCATAATAAAAAAATCTTTTGATTTTATAATTCTGTAATAAAATATTTTAGAATAAAATTCCATAATTAAAAATCTTATTACATATTTTTTTTATCAGAATTTATTCATCCTTTAATTTAATTTAATGGATATGAATGAGCTATTTAAATTCTTTTATAAATTAACAAAAAGATGATTCCCATTTGATTGCCATCCCCATCCGAAAGTATGATTTTATGATGGCATAGAAATTGCAGACGTATCTAAGTAAACACAAAGTCAATGTGTATGAGAATCAAACGAGACAACTGTATGATTGATTCATTATTTAGATTGTATTAAAACATGATATCCGATTTTGACAAAGTCAGCAGGATTCCAAGATCTATATATTTTCATTAAAGTTCCGAGGGGCACGTATTTGTCATGGCTCTACGATCCTCCCTACCTGGTAGCTAGCTGTCTACTTTTCCTATTGACATACAATCTTCCTATTGGCACCTGTCCCTTCCTCTTCATTCCATGGAGCTTGCTCATTTCCTTATATCTGCCTCTCGCCTTTTTTCTATGTTTCTTTTTTTCCTCGGCTGGCCAGACTCTCTCTAGTCAGTATAGTAGTCCGACGATATTGCTTTATAGAGGCGTTCGACTGTTGTTTCTCTTCTCTGGTCAGTATAGTAGAAGCGTTCAACTGATGATACTCATCTCCTGGAGTCCCTTCACGTCGCTGTCACTCGTGCTCTCGCTTTTCTCCCACAGCACGCGTTCGGCTCAAAGGTCAGTATATATTTTCTTCCTTCTTTCCTTATCTGCGTTATATATTCGTTTCATAGCTTAGACTGCTCCACGATGCTAATATGATCTACGAATTCGTCTATAGTTATGTTTGTTTTTTCCTTCCTACGACTATGGATGATTGATTCTATTTTTAGCTTTGGTGGGATATCCGTGGCATGGTTGTCCAACACGGTCTACATGGCTTTCCCCTACTTTTAGAATGTGCTTCTATCATCTTTGAGCATGCTCTGCTATTGTTCTGTTTGTTTTTTCTTTCTTACGGCTCTGGATGATTAATTCTATTTTTAGCTCTGGTGGGATATATCCCTGGCATGGTAGTCCTACACGGTCTACATGGCTTACTCATACTTTTAGGAGTGCTTCTAACATCTTTGTGCATGCTCCGCTACCATTTTCCAATTATGCTATCTTTGGCTTATCAAAATCTTAGGAGGTTTTTTTACATTTACAAGCCATGTTCAGACATTAGGTTCATAATTGGGGACTGGTGGTGCATCTTCATGGTTTATTGCTGCTGTTTTGATTGTCAAGATCCTGCTCCCACTTAGCTGCTATCAATGGTCCGTCTTAGCTCTGGATTTTTTCTAGACTCGACCCATGCTCGTCGTTCTCTGATCCATCTTTTTTCCTAGGACTGGTTCGGCTCAGAATATTTTTCCGGGATCTGACAATCTCATTACTATTTTTGATCGAATTTTTCTATATTTTCTTTGGGATCGGGTCCGAGGTCCATCTCTGTCTTTCCTTGTATTGATGATGCTTAGAACATCTAGGATCATCCATTTTGGGCTTTCTGCCAGTGGGGTGACGTCTCCCCTCGTTAATGAATTATGACCCTTCGTAGGCTTAAAGTCATCATTTTCTGGAGCTTCTTGGCAGTGACAGCTTGGCAACTTTTCGAGCCTTCGGGATCGTATGTCCTTTGGTCTAATTGATGCATGTTTCATTAACTTTCCCCCTCCCGGCATTTAATTATCCAGGCTTATTCTCTCAAGTGGTCATCTGACTACGTTTAATATCTAGTACTTTTTTGGATGTGGAATCCATTATCGGTAAGTGTCTTGTCCTTTTTCGTTTCCTTGCTGACGTCATCGCTAGAGGTGTATGGACGGTGGGTCCGATACATCTGCCACGAAGGCGATGATTCAGGCCACGTTGATGGTTGAGAAGGCTTGGGCTAATGACACAAATTCTGGGGGGTGCCAGACTACCGTGGACAATGTGGCTATTCATCCATCTCTGCATGGTGCACATGGGGTAAAGGGCGAGAGGTCTACCTGGGGGTACAATTGTCTAGTGGACAAGGGTCCCCATGCTCATTCTCTCTACAACAAATCTCGGAACCCGGTCAAAACTTCTGCCCCTCCATCTGCTATTATTTTGGATAGTGCTCATCTCACAGAAATAATTGAAAGTTTGCAGAATCTTGTTTTGGTTGGCCGATGGCATTTCCCGGAGATGAATGATGACGAGATGAGGAAATGGATTGCGGCCCACTAGAAACCTATTATTGGCTATACTCCCGTTATTTCTCATCTTATGAAGGAATGGTACTGTTTCCATTTCCTAAATGCCACCGATGCTGATGCCATTCTCGGGGGTCCATGGGTATACAAGAGAAGTTTTCTAGCTCTTTATAGATGGTTCATCGGGTATCATCCATTGAAAAATACTCCCACCAATAACCTGATTTGGGTAAAACTCCCAAATCTCCCGCTGGAAATGTGGACTAAGGAGATTCTTGAGGTAATTGGTAATTCTATTGGTCATTTTGTTTACGTTGATCCATGGTGCATAGGTGAGAAAAACAAAAGAATCGCGTGGATCCTCATTGAAAAGGCCTACAAGGGTGGATACCTAGACAATATAGAGATTGCTTGGAGAGGTTTGAAGATCAACCAAAGATTGGACTTCTGGGGCATTCCTTTCCGATGTGCTGCTTGCCACAAAACAAGTCATCTCATTAAAAACTGTCCTCGGCAATCTGCTCATAAACATAGAGTCTCTCACCGTCAGATGTGGTCCAAGCCAACAGAGTTCGGCTTATCTGTGACTGACCATTTGGATGATCCTCTACCTTCCAATCCTGCTCATAAACCTCTTGCCTCTCCGCGGTTTACTACTCATGTCATCTCTCCCACTCCCGCCCATTATCTTGATGGACGATTTATGAGTGACCGACCTTCATCGTCGACCCCCCCTAAATTCCATTGTGAGCCTGTTCCGGAGCCGAGAGATGACCCCGCTATTCGATCCCCTCCTCCCCTTCATCTTAAGGATCTATCTCTAGAGTCTCACCCCATTCTCATATCGTCCTCATCCCTGACTCACGACATAAACCCATTGGCATCCAAGAAAGGAAAAGAACCACTTGTGGCTGCCACTCGTGTTAACTCCCCTGTTTCATCCCCTGTTAACTTATATGACAACGATATTGACTTTCTCCTTAGTCATAAATCTCTTGAATTGGAGCCCCTTACTATCCACAAGCCATCAGATCGTGTCTCCCCTATCATTAGTCCGAAGTCTGCTAAGAACATTACCGTAAGGAAGAAGTCCCGGGGGGTACCCGTCATTATAGGGGGAGGTCTATTTTTCCTGACAGCGGGGTGCGTAACATATCATTGGTTGACGTCCCCATTTATGATATTTCATCTACACAGCCTCTTAGAGAAAATGCGGCTGGTGAATCTTCAAAATGACAGATATTGTTTCTATGAATATAAGAGGGCTCGGCGCTGACCTCAAATTCCTAGCGCTAAAAGACATCTTCTACTCTGCTCGACTGTAATTAATTCTAATTCAGGAAACCATGCATTATAGGCATGCATGCATTTCATATTTTAGAAAAATGTTTCCATCTTGGCATCTGGTGGCTTCTGATGCCAATGGCCTGTCCGGGGGGCTCGCCGCTCTTTGGGATCCACATTGGATCTGTGCAAAGGCATACAAATGTTTTGCCGATATCTTGATCTCTGCCCACATTAGAGGAAAGGGTTTCTCCATAAATGTATTAAACACCTATGCGCCATATAAGAACGAAATTCCTTTCTCGGAGAGGTTTTTTGCATCATATCTATTTGATATTGACTCTCTGATGATCGCCGATGACTTAAATTTTACTTTATGTCTTGATGAATGTTGGGGATGCTGCAGGAAGATGGATCCGCTTGCTGACCATATAAAGATTGAACTTATGAACAAGAAGTTTGTTGATATTGTCCCATCCAATATGAAGCCAACATGGGACAATGGCAGAGCTGGGCAGGCATATATTACCAAAAGAATCGATCATTTTATTATGCATGCTGACATTATAGGAGAGCTGGGTATGCCATTTTCCTCGATTGGGAATGCTTTTGTATTGGACCATCGTCCTATTTTTCTGAACTGGCGGGATAAGGGTTTCATGAAGGGGTATCCTTTTAAATTCAATAGAGCATACTTGGAGGATCTGGTTTTCAACAATATCATTTCCAAAGCCTGGATGGACTTATCGTCATGTGCTTCTCATCCTCCATTCTCTACTTTTAGAGATAAGATGGCGGTTGTACGCATACTGGTTAAAAAATGGCAAAAGGACAAAAGGAGGAAGGACCGACTGTCTCTACAGAACATTCAAAGGGAGTTGGACATTATTATTAATTCCATGAATCCCAATTACTTCTCTTTCGACACAAAATGCCGAATAAGGGAGCTCGAAAGGAGAAAACTCTTTTTGTTAAAGCAGGAAGAATCCACATGGAGACTTAAAAGCAGAGCCTTACGGCTCAAAGAAGGGGACCGGAACACGAAATTTTTTCATAAATTCGCTAATGCCAGACATGAGAAAAATACCATCTGGAAGATCAGTGATTGAAAGGGGGGTTTTTTCATTTCTCAACAAGATATATCTTGCGAAGCGGTCCGACATTTCAAGAATCAATACAGCAGAGGGAAGGGCTGTGCTATCCAGGATATCCTTTGGGGTATTGATGTGTTTCCCCAAATGTTCGACGATGAAAAGAACGAATCCCTATTTCAACCTGTTTCTGAGAAAGAACTATATGGAATCCTCAAGGCTTTTAGTAAGGACAAATGTCCAGGCCTGAACGCCTAGACTATAGAATTTTTTATCCATTTCATTGATATCATTAAACAGGATCTTCTTAGGATGATTGAGGATTCTAGAATTTCTGGGAGCATCCACTAATAAACGACATCTACTCTGATTGCATTAATTCCTAAAAATGTGGACGCGGTTTCTTTTCATGATTTCAGACCGATCTCTTTATGCAACATATCCTTCAAAATTGTATCAAAAATTATTGCAAAGAGAATTAAAGGAACGTTGGCTACCTTCCTCTCCAAGGACCAACATGCTTTTCTTAAAGGATGTAATATTCTGGATGCTGTGGAATATACTCAGGAATGCATGTTCTCAATGATCTCAAAAGATATTGACGCGGCCATTTTAAAAATCGATCTACAAAAGGCTTATGATTGTTTAGACTGGGGTTTTATCAAATGCTTATTGGCAAAGATTGGTTTGAGGCCAGATGCCATCTAATGGATCATGGCGTGTGTGGAAAACGTTAACTATGCGATTATTATCAATGGCATCCCTTCCTCATTTTTCCTTGCTGAAAAAGGCCTTCATCAAGGATGCCCTCTTGCGCCCCTTCTATTTATCCTGGCCATGAACACCCTCAGTATTCATATTAGCAAGGCGGTTTCAGAACATAGATGTCGACCTGTCAAGATATGTAGGAACCATTTCATATCCCAAAACCTTTTTGTGGATGATGTGCTTCTATGTGCTATGCTTTGCAGGGATTCATGGATCTATTTTTTCGACATTCTTGACAAATTCCAAAAAGCCACGGGACTTATTATTAATAAGTCCAAATCCACTCTATATCACAATGAATCCAACATGGCACTGGTATTATGGATTTCTGCTTTGTTTGGGATTGGAACTAGCCAACTCAGAGATGGCATTAAATACTTGGGCTTCCATTTAAAATCTAAAGGAGATTCTAAAAATGGTTGGCAGTGGTTAATTGAGAGATTCTATAAAAAGATTTCGTCCTAGGAATACAGGACTCTTTCATTGGCTAGCAGGATTATTTTAACACAAGCGGTCTTGTCTCAGATGTCTGTCTATTGGGCTCATTTATTCTACCTTCCTGCATGCATCATCCTCCGGATGAATAAGGTATCGGCTAAATTTATATGGGGTGGAAAGTCTGAACAGCGGAAATACCACCTCGCCAAGATCGATGTCATTTCTATTCCCAAGCGACATGGAGGTTGGGGTCTTAAGGACTTAAGGATATTCGACCGTGCTCTCCTATGTCGATCCTTATGGTGAGGTATATATGGCGATGGTCCTTGGAGCAATATTGTCAAGTTGAAATACATGAAAGGGAAAAGTCTAGAATTCTGGTACAGAACGGGGTCGATTGGGACTAAACAGGGATCTGCTATATGGCTCAATCTTCGGAAGATAGAGCAATATTTCTTGAAGCACTTGAAATGGAGGATATACACTGGTAATAGGATTTTAATTGGCATCGATCCTATTATGTGTGGTCACAGCGATATTCTTATCCCCGAAAATATTTTATCCTTCCTTCATAGTAGTGGTATCTTCACATGGGATAAGCTCATTCTGTCTTGGCAAGGCTCTACTCCCATCTGGAAGGACGCAAAAGAACTCTGTTTGTTGGATGAGCTAGGCGTCATATGGAAACCTATCACACAATTGTTTTGTTTACATGGGCTTCGACGTAACGTGATGTAAGACCACCTCTCATGGACAGTGTCAAATGCCCAGCCGCCTGCGCGGGTCCGAGACATATACTCAGACATGATCCTCTCCAAGATCTCTCCTTCATGTGATATATTTCCAGTGGCCTTCTGGAAGGCGGGATGCCCCCTAAAATTTATCTACTTTGCGTGGCTGGTCTTCTAGAACAAGAACCTGACATGGGACAATTTAAGAAAAAGATGTTGGCATGGTCCTAGCAGGTGTTCGATGTGCGATGCTGCCGAGGAGTCAAACTTCCACATGTTTTTTCAATGCCTCTCTATCCGAAAAATCTGGTATGATCTGGCTTTTATTTATGGTTTCCCTCACATTGGTTTTGACTCTTCCCATGCAACTTTCAGTTGGTGGAGCAGACAAAGAACTCCTTGGCGTTATCTCATCTTAATCTTTCTATGGTGCTCTTGGAAATGGCGGAATTGCAAGATTTTCAACGACTCAAAGGCTCCACTTATGTCCATCCTGGAAAACACCGTCACCATATGGACCTCGGTCTATGGAAACATGGATAAATGAATATGCCTATCTTATACAGGTCAACTTATATATGTCTCTGCTGGTCTACGTGATCCTACCTCTGTTGATGTTACAGCTTCTCTACACATATGCTATTTTGTTTATCTATACACAATTTCATGCTAACATGATTTGTATATTTTGTCTAATGATGCTGATATCTATATAGGACTAATACAGATGCATCTGCACCCATGGTCAACTGATCGGCGGATCAATATCTGTACATTTTAAAGTTTTTGTATTGACTCAATATAAAGTATTGCTGCTTTTTTTCTCCTAAAAAAAAAAAAAAAAACCAATATAGAAGTGCAATTACAGATGGAAGGCCAGGCAGTGGTAGTGGCACTGTTTGATGATTTTCTGCATTGTTTTCTGCAATGCTGGGAATTTATGTAGTGCAGCGAACGATAACAGCGTGGTGAATATAGGCGTTATCTTGAACTATAATTCGTGGGCAGGAAAGGTGGCCAAAAACGTCATTAAAATAGGACAGGATGACATTAATAGAGACACTCATCTACTCAACAGCTTCTGCCTGGTTCTCTACTTTCGTGACTCGCTTGGTGATGCGATTCAGGGGGCTTCAGCTGGTAATTTACATCTCTTTTCAATTATTGGTTCTATTTTCTAAATGCAGATACAAATCGACCCTGTTTGTGAGATTGTTTCTCTTTTAGTCATTTTTCTATAATGAGTGAACATGTCTCCATTGGTATGAGATACCCCATTCCCCTGAGGAGATATAGGAGTATGTTTGATTCAAAAGATATAACTAGTACATGAGGTCAAAAGCAAACTCAAACATTCAAAATTCACCCAAGAAATTAATCTACAGCTTCATTTGTTTAATTAATTTCTTTTATTTCTTTTGTGATTTCCTTGTTGGGCAGTTTGATATTGATTGTTAATTTTGCTTTCGGTAAAATCAGTTCGAAATGGAAGTGGTGGCAATAATTGGGCCATAAGCGTCTGATGTTGCATAATTCATATTGCATTTGGGAGATACCCCTAAGTTGTTGGAAGTTTGACAACTAATTATGTAAATTTGGGTAAAATATGTTAATTAGTAACAAGTTAGTTTTATACCGAAACATCGGTTATGTAACCAAGGAAGCTCATATAAAACTGATGAATGCCCGAACCATTGTATGGAGAATTATTTATTGATTTAATAGAGATTCCAATTCCTTGCTCCATGGATGTTTCCTTGACACCCTCTCAAGGTTTTACCACGTAAATCCTGTGTTATTACTTGTGTGTGTGCATTCAGTTTTCCTGTCAGTTACATTCATTTCTTGGTTAATCTATAACTATAAATGCCTTCTTTCTTGATTGATCTGTAGCTCATCGAACTACAAATGGTATCAGAGCAAGTTGAGTTGAGTGAAATGCGTGTGGACAAAAAGGGCCTTCTGCGTGTGCGTGAGCCTGCCACTGTAGAGGAAGACAGTTGCGTGGAGAAGCCCATTGCTGCGTGAACTCTATTGTTGTGTGAAAGAGAGGAAAGCATGAAGCGTGGCTACGTGAACTCCATTGCCGCGTAAAAGAGAGGAAAGCATGAAGCGTGGCTGAGGGGCAATCTGCAGCATGGACCAGAGTTGTGTGTGCACTCTACGTGGCATATTGCCAAAGGCTGAGGAGAGGAGAACCTTCTACGGCATGGAACAAAGCTGCATGTGCGCTTTGCATGGCGTATTGCCAAAGGCCATGAAGACCAGAGCCATCTCTACATGGTGAGGAGGACTGCGCTTAAGACCAGAGCCATCTGCCTACATGTTTTCTCTACATGAGGAGGACTACGCCTATTGCTGGCTTGTGAACCATGAGGAGAAGCTGCGAGAAGACCAAACCCTCTGCCCTGCGTTGGATCAGAGCGTGACCTCTACGTGCTGGAGCAGAGAGGAAGAGCCAGTGTGGTCATTGTTTACCACTATGTGCTAGAGCAGAGAGGAGGTGCATGCTGGAGCAGAGAGGGAACCATGAAGACCAGAGCTATCTACTATCTGGATTCGGGTAATTTTTTTTAAAATTTGAGAGAGTTTTTTTTTTCCAGAATTTTTTTTCCAGAAATGTTCAAATTTGTAGGAAAGCAATTCAAAGGGTTTTTTCATTAAAATTGAAGGAAATAAAAACAAAGGATTTTTCATTAATTTGAAGGACAAATCTGTTGAAGGGTTGTTTTTTGTTTGAAAAAAGGGGAATTATTTTTTGAATACAAAATTTTTTTGAAGAAAGGGAAACCCTAGTTGAAAGAATGAAACCCTAGGAGAAAAAAAAATGGCCAATATGTCGAATGAAAAATTCCAGGTGAAGAAATTTACCGGGAAGAGCAATTTTGCTCTTTGGAAACTTAAAGTTAGGGATCTGCTGGTGCAACAAGGGTTGCACAAGGCATTGGATGGGGCAACTAAGAAACCTGCAACCATAACTGATTCAGACTGGGAGGACTTAGATGCCCGAGCTCTCAGTACCAGTAGGTTATGCCTAGCAGATGAAGTTCTCTTCAACATTCTTGAAGAGTGTACAGCGTCAGGTTTATGAGAAAAACTCTATATGACAAAGTCATTAACCAATAGAATTTATCTGAAAAGACAACTGTACAGTCCTCGAGTGAAGGAGGGTTCAAAAGTTGCAGAACATTTGAATGTTTTTAATACACTCATATGCCAATTAATAGATATGGAAGTTAAAATTCAGGAAGAAGACAAAGCTATAACCTTGTTGTGTTCTCTGCCCGAATTATGGGACCACTTCGTAACTTCAATCAACTTGAGCACCACTGATTCTTTGAAATTTAAATTAGTTGTGGGAGCTCTCTTGTCTGAAGAAGTATGAAGGAAATCTAGTACTGAAATAGCTGCATTAGAGGCCATGATAGCTAGAGGATGGTCAAAGGAAAGAAGAGAAAAAACAAGGGGGTCTTCTAGATCTAAATCTAAGGGAAAGAAGTGTAAGGCAAAATGTTGGCACTACAATAAAATTGGACACTTGAAAAAACACTGTTGGAAACGAAAAAAATCTGATAACCCGAAGAAGGAAGAAAATCAGGTCAATTCAGGTATGAGAGATGAAGTTTTATCTGCTGAAGAATTATGTATGATAGATGAAACTTCACCTGAAAGTAATGTATCTCAGGGTTTAGAAAGCTGGTTGTTAAACTCTGATGCTTCTCATCACATGTGTCCACACATAAATTGGTTTACTTCGTATAAAATTGTAAATGGTAGTTCTGTGTTTATGGGTAATAATGTATCATGTTAGACTGTTGGGATGGGAAATGTCAGGATTAAAATGTATGATAACACAGTTAGAACATTAACTAGTGTTAGACATGTACCTAATTTGAAGAAAAAATGATTTCTTTGAGAGTGTTGGATTCAGATGGTTATAAGTTTACAGGCTAGAATGGCGTGCTAAAAGTCTTTAAAGGTTCCCTAGTTGTTATGAAAGCAAAAAAGGTCAGAAATCTTTATAGACTCAAAGGAAGTACTCAGATCAGTGAAGCAGCGATTGCGTAAGAAAAAGAAGAAGCAGGTACTTATCTATGGCATTAGTGATTGGGTCATATGAGTGAGAAATGTCTTCAAATACCGATGAAACGTAAATCTCTTCCCGATTTGAAACCTTTGAAGTTAGATTTTTGTAAAAATTGTGTGTATGGAAAACAGTGTAAATAGAGATTTAAAACTGGAAATCATAATAGTAAAGATATTTTAGACTATATTCATTCTGATCTATGGGGACCATCTCCTGTTGTATCATATGGAGTTGCTCTATATTTTCTAACATTTATTGATGATTTCTCCAATAAAGTTTGGGTCTTTATGCTAAAAAGGAAAGCTGATGTATTCAATGTATTTAAACAATTTAAAGCGATGGTAGAGAAAAGAACAGGCAAATCAATTAAATGTTTAAGAACTGACAATGGTGGTGAACTCACTACAATAGAATATGAACAATACTATAAGGATGAAGGAATTATTAGACACAAAACTGTTGTTTATACTCCTCAGCAAAATGGTGTTGCTGAACGTATGAATCAAACTCTTATGGAAAGAGCCAAAAGAATGATCAACAATGCTAACTTGCAAAAGGAGTTATGGGAAGAAGCAGTATCTACTGCTTGTTATTTAGTTAACATATCACCTTTAGTAGTAATTAGTTGTAAAATTGCTAAAGAGGTTTGGACAGGTCAGTTTTGTGATTATTCACATTTAAGGATATTCGGCTGTGATGCTTATTCTCTTATTCCTAAAAATCAGCATTCAAAATTAGATCCAAAATCGAATGTTATGTCTTTTTTGGGTATGACTATGCAGTGAAAGGATATAGGTTGTGGGATCCTACATCACGGAAGATAGTCATCAGTGGAGATGTAACATTTGATGAATCTTCTTTTTTAAAATCAAATGTTGAAAGAATTGAACAGGAACAAGTATCGCCAAATCAACAAGTTCAGCTGGAGGCTAGACCTTTTGATGACAGTCAAAAGGAAGAAGAGACTTTTGGAGAAAAAGGTGTTGAAAATACAAAGGACGCTATTGAAGTTTCTGAACCAGTACAGCAACCAGACACTCTAAGGAGGTCTACAAGGGAAAGAAAAACTCCCAAAAGGTATGAATATTCTACTTCATCTTTTACTTTGATTACTGAAGATGGGGAACCTTTTTGTTATCAAGAAGCAGTAGATGATACAGACAACGAAAAATGGAAAACGGTTATGGAAGAAGAAATGGATTCCTTAGCCAAGAACAATACCTAGGATCTTGTAGAACTTACTGAAGGGAGAAGTGTTGTTGGATGCAAGTGGGTCTTCACACTGAAACGGAAAGTTGATGGAAGTATCGAAAGGTATAAGGCGAGACTGGTAGCAAAAGGGTATTCTTAGGTTGAAGGTATCGACTTTCATGAGATTTTTTCACTAGTTGTAAAACTTGTTTCTATTCGTACTGTGTTGGCACTAACTACATTACTTAACCTTGAGTTAGAACAGTTAGATGTTAAAACAACTTTTCTACATGGTGATTTAAATGAAGAGTTATATATGGAACAACTAGAAGGTTTTGTACAAGGTCGCAATAAAAGATTAGTTTGCAAGCTCAAGAAATAATTGTATGGTCTGAGGCAGTCTCCCAAAAAATGGTACAAGAAGTTTGATTCCTTCATGATGAGCCAGAACTTTATAAGAAGTGAGTATGATCATTGTGTATACTTCAAAAGTTTGAATGGCATAGCTTTGTATGTTGACGATATGCTTATTGCAAGCAAAAGCATGGAAGAGATCAACAAGTTAAAGGCTCAACTCTCTAGGACGTTTGATATGAAGGATATTTGAGTAACAAAACATATCTTGGGCATGGAGATACACAGAGACAGGAAAAATGGTAAGCTTCGGTTATCATAGCAGAAGTATGTGGAGAAAGTACTTGAAAAGTTCTGTATGAACAATGTGAGCCCTGTTAATGTTCCATTAGCTTCCCATTTTAAGCTTTCTTCGGTTTTGAGTCCTAGAACTGATGAAGGAAAGCAATATATGTCTCATGTACCATATGCAAACGATGTAGTTGCCTGCGATGGTATCTACAAGACCTGACATTTCACATGCAGTTGGAGTTGTCAGCAGGTTCATGGAAAATCCAAGGGAAGAACATTAGCGAGCAGTGAAATGGGTGCTTCGATATCTAAGACGCACAAGTGACCATTGCATCATCTTTAATGGTAGTGAAGGGTTAGTCTGCGGATATGTAGATTCTAATTATGTAGGTGATTTGGACAATGATGAAGAAAAGCAATATATGTCTCATGTACCATATGCAAATTTTGTAGGCAACTTAATGTATCCAATGGTATCTACGAGACCTGACATTTCACATGCAGTTGGAGTTGTCAGCAGGTTCATGGAAAATCCAGGGGAAGAACATTGGTGAGCAGTGAAATGGGTGCTTCGATATCTAAGAGGCACAAGTGACCATTACATCATCTTTAATGGTAGTGAAGGGTCAGTCTGCGGATATGTGGATGCTAATTATGCAGGTGATTTGCAAAAGAATATCTACTATAGGTTATGTCTTTACTCTTGCAGGTGGAGCAATTAGTTGGATGTTCCACTACTGAAGCAAAATATATAGCTGCTTCAGATGCTAGTAAAGAAGAAATCTGGTTAAAGGGTTTACTTGATGAGATTGGGAGGATGCAAGAGAAAGTGAATGTACTTTGTGACAGTCAAAGTGCTATTCATTTGGCTACAAATCCTGCTTATCATAGCAGAACCAAGCACATTGATGTAAGGTATCATTTTCTAAGACATGTGATCGATGGTGGAAAAGTAGCTCTTCAAAAGGTCCATACATGAGAGAATTGTGTAGACATATTCACAAAGCCAGTTACAATCGAGAAGTTGCGATGGTGTTTAGCTTCTCTTGGCTTTCAGAAAAGATGATGAATAGGCATGGGCAAGGGATTAGAAAAATTGTTGTCATGGTGGAGTTTGTTGAAAGTTTGACAACTAATTATGTAAATTTGGGTAAAATATGTTAATTAGTAACAAGTTAGTTTTATACTGAAACATCGGTTGTGTAACTAAGGAGGCTCATATAAAACTAATGAATGCCCAAACTATTGTATGGAGAATCATTTCTTGATTGAATATAGATTCCAATCCCTTGCCCCGTGGATGTTTCCTTGACACCCTGCCAAGGTTTTACCATGTAAATCTTGTGTTATTACTTGTGTGTGCATTCAATTTTCCTGTCAGTTACATTCCTTCCTTGGTTAATCTATAACTGTAAATGCCTTCTTTCTTGATTGATTTGTAACTCATCGAACTACAAAAGTCCTAGTTGTTTCCTTCTTTGTTACTAGTCCCTTGCTCTCTAACCACATATTTTCATATTTTGTTTGCATGGCACATAGTGATGCCTTGCAGATGCACCTCATTGCAGCCTTGGCTAAGGCCTATGGCTGGAAAAGAGTTACAGCTATTTATTCGGATGATGAATTCCGTAGTGGTGCAGTTTCCTTATTAAGTGATGCACTTAGGGATATTGGGTCATAATTAGAATATAGATCAGTCATATCACTAACTGTGGACCAAGTAGCCATAGAAGTTAATACAAGTTAATGACAAAGGAATCAAGAGTTTTGGTTGCTTATATGTTGTCTGATATTTGTTCAAAAATCTTAATGAAAGCCAACGAAATAGGAATGATGGATAGTGGTTATGTGTGGATAAACACAAATGAATTTACAAGCCTTTGGGATGTTCTATTAAATGCTTCTTCCATGGGCTACATGCAAGGCCTCCTAGGAGTCAAAACTTATATCCAAAATTCCAACAACCTTGCAGATTTTTGTGAAAGGCATAAAGCAAGACTAGTTTTCAAAGGATACAAGTAGAAGCATGGAAGAGATTACACGGAAACATTCGCGCCAGTTGCATGGATGGACACAGTGTGCACAATTGTTGCGATTACCATGCAACACAAATGGAGAGTGTAACAAATGGACGTAAAATCAACATTCTTGAATGGAGTGCTAAAAGAGGAAGGGTATGTCGCGCAGCAGCCTGGTTATGAGATTGAAGGCCAAGAAGACAAAGCATATCGGTTGAGGAAAGCTCTTTATGGGTTGAAGCAAGCATCGCGCGCATGATACAACAGGATAGATGCTTACTTGTTGGACAATGGTTTCAACAAATGTGACGGTGAGCCTACTCTCTACATCAAAGAGAGTGAAGGTAAGATTCTCATTGTCGTCTTATATGTAGATGATTTGATTCTTATAGGAAATGATGATTTCCTCATTGTTGATTTCAAACTAGTCATGAAGGGTGAATTTGAAATGACTGACTTGGGATTGTTAAAATATTTTTTGGGCATAGAAGTGAAGCAAACAGAAAATGGCATTTTTATCTCTCAAGAAAAGTATGTGGCAAAAATTTTGGACAGGTTTAAAATGCAGTTTAACAAGTCCGCCCAAAATCCAACTATCATAGGGTTGAAGTTGAGCAAAGAAGATTGCATCAGCAATGTCAATCCAACATTATACAAAAGTATGATAGGTAGCTTGATGTATTTGACCACCACTAGGCCAGATATAATGTATGCAGTAAGTTTGGTGTCAAGGTTCATGGAGACACCCAAGGAGACACATTGACAAGTAGCGAAAATGATTTTGAGGTATGTTAATGGGACAAAACAATATGACGTTTTGTACACAGCGACAAGTGATTTCAGGCTGGTTGGTTACACTGACAATGATTTGGTAGGCAGTGTTGATGACATAAAGAGAACGTCAGGATATGTTTTTTCATTTGGGTTCCAGAGCCATTTCATGGGCCTCTAAGAAGCAACCAATAGTGTCATTGTCAACAACAGAAGTTGAATATGTTGTAGCAACAACAACAACATTTCAAGAAGTTTGGATGAGAAGGATGTTGAGGGATCTTCGTCATGACCAAGAGGGTGCCACAACACCTTAGCAATTGCATTGTCAAAGAATTATGTCTTCCACAAGAGGACCAAGCATATTGATGCTAAATATCATTTTATTAGAGAGTTGATTAACATTGATGAAATTGTGTTACAACACTGCAAGTCACAAGAACAATTTGCTTATATTTTCACAAAGCCATTGGCATGTGAAAGTTTTGTTTATCTCAAAAACTGTTTGGGAATTATCAATGGAAGTTATTCTAATTAAGGGGGAGTTTTGGAAATAATTATCTTCGTCAGTGGATGAGCTTAATGCATCATTGATTTCTCATTAACATAGATTTAATAGAGCAACAAGCTCCTGATTGGAGCATGCCTCACAAGTATCATTTGGTCAAGGTCGAGGCAGAGGAAGATCATATGCTAGAGGAAGAGGAAGAAGCTCATATAGAGGTGGAAGAAGTAGCCCTTCAAGCTCTAGTGGAAGAGGCAACAATCAAAATCCAAGTCAAGGCCCAAGCCAAAATCAAGCACAAGGCCAGAGGTATGATAAATCTCAAGTTCAATGTCATTAGTGTAAGAAGTATGGTCATTATGCAAATTAATGTATAAAGAAGAAATATGGCATTAGTAACAAACCAAGTGTAAATTTCACAAGAGAAAATCAGAACCATGATAGCATGTTTTTAGCTTGTAATGTAGCACAAGAAAAACAGAGTGTTATATGGTATTTAGATTCAGGGTGTAGCAACCACATGTCAGGAAACATAGAAATGTTTTCTAATCTAGATGAAAGTGTGAAATCTAAAGTGAAATTAGGGACTAATAGAAAAGTCTCTGTCATGAGAAAAGGAAGAGTTAATATCCTAACAAAGAAGGCGGAGAATAAATACATCTCATATGTTTACTTTGTCTTTGGTCTGAAACATAATCTCATGAGCATTGGACAGCTCATGCAGAAAGACTATAATGTCTCCTTCAAAAATGACGTGTGCACAATTTTGGATAGGCCTCCAAGCAAAAAGTTGATTGCAAAGGTTCAGATGACAAACAATAGAATGTTTCCCCTAAAAATAATATTAGATTTTTAGAAAGAAGGTGCACAAGCACAACTCTCAATGAACTCACAAAAAGCTACGAGAAAAGAGGCAACTGTCATACAAGTAAACTTTCAAGAAGAGGTAAAAGATGAAAAATGGTTATGGAACTTGAGATTTGGACATCTGAACTTTGGAGGTTTGAATTTGCTGCATAGGAAAGGCATGGTAAAGGGACTGCCACGCATAGAAAAACCAAACAGCATATGTGAAGGATGTATCTTGGGCAAGCAACATAGGGAGATATTTCTAGCAGGAAAGTCGGTGAGGGAAAAGGCACCTTTGGAGATTTTCCACTCAGATTTATGTGGACCAATGTAGACACCATCATTTGGTGGCAGCCACTATGTATTGACCTTCATAGATGACTACATAAGGAAGACATTGGTCTTTCTCCTAAAATAGAAAAGTGAAGTGTTTGAGCTCTTTCCCCAATACAAGGCTCTTGTTTAAAATCAAAGTGGACACTACATCAAAGTCCTTAGGACTGACAAAGGTGGAGAATACATCTCAAATGACTTCCTTCGATTTTGTAGTGAGCATGGAATTCACAAACAATTTACAGCAAGATATACACCGCAGCAAAATGGTGTGGTAGAAAGGAAGAATAGGAACATTATGGAGATGGCAAGGAGTATGTTTAAAGAAAAGCATTTGCCAAAATGACTATTGGGATGAAGTTGTCGCTTGTGCAACATATATCCTAAATAGATGTCCAACCAAAAGCATCCAGAACATAGTTCCTGAAGAGGCATGGAGTGGAAGAAAGCATAGTGTCACTCACATGAGAGTTTTTGGATGTGTGGCTTATGCACATGTCTCGGATGAGTTGAGAAAGAAGTTGGACATCAAGGGGGAGAAATTCATATTTTTTGGATACAGTGATGAATCTAAGGCATACAAACTCTACAATCCATTAATCAAGAAAGCCATAATCAGTATAGATGTGCAGTTTATAGAAGAGGAAGCATGGGATGGAAGTTTAGAAAAGACAGTCAATGTCAAAGAATGCATGCCACATGAGGACAAAGAGGACTTAACAGAAGCAAGTAATTCCTCAATAGTGACTCCCTCTATTCCTATTCATGTGTAGCAACGCAGGAAACAAGCAACACCATCAACAAATAATAGGACAGTTTTGCGCAGCCAAGAAAGTGTTTATCCAAGCAAACCGTGAAGCACGACACCAAGTGACATGTCAAGCCCATCTTTAGCAAGCACAAGAAGACCAAAGTTCAGAAATTAAAATTAAATTTATGAGCAATATGAAGTTAATAGTGGTGCAGGTCTGAATTCGTTATTTGCATTATTTTGTCATGTAGATGACCCAATCCACTTTGAAGATGCAGTCAAAGAAGAAAAATGGGTTGTGGCAATGAAGGAAGAAATAGAAGCAATAGAAAGGAATGACACATGGGAGTTAGTGAGCCTTCTGAAAGGAAAGCATGTCATTGGAGTGAAGTGGGTCTACAAGACCAAAAGAAACATTCAGGGAAAGATTGAAAGGCACAAAGAAAGACTAGTTGTTAAAGAATACAAGCAGCAACATGGAAGAGATTACGCAGAGATGTTCACGACAGTCGCGCGGATGGAGACAGTGTGCACAGTTGTGGCGATTGCCATGCAACACAAATGGAGAGTGTATCAAATAGACGTAAAATCCACGTTCTCGAATGGAGTTATGAAAGAGTAAGTGTATGTCACTCAACTACCTGGTTATGAGATTGGAGGCCAAGAAGACAAAGTATATTGGTTGAGGAAAGCTCTTTATGGGTTGAAGCAAGCACCATGCGCATGATACAGTAGGATAGATGCTTACTTGTTGGACAATGGTTTCAAAAAATGTGACAGTGAACCTACTCTCTACATCAAAGAGAGCGAAGGTAATATTCTCATTGTCTTCTTATATGTAGATGATTTGATTTTTACAGGGAGTGATGATTTTCTCATTGCTGAATTCAAACAAGTCATGAAGAGTGAATTGAAATGACTGAATTGGGATTGTTAAGATATTTTTTGGGCATAGAAGTGAAGCAAACAAAAAAAGGCATTTTTATCTCTCAAGCAAAGTATGTGGCAGAAATTTTGGAGAAGTTTAAAATGAAGAAAAGAAACTCTCCACCAACTCCAACTGTCATAGGGTTGAGGTTGAGCAAAGAAGATTGCAGCAGTGTTATCAGGAAATCTAGTGTCCATTCAGAGCTGCTAGTCCCACTAAGACAGGTAGCTATCTTAGAAACAAACAAACAAAATTTACTTGCGTTTTCCTTTATGATAAGTAGATGAGAGAGAAGTAGAGAGTACCTAACTCAGTCTTTCGCTTGGCTCCTTACTTGTTTCTTCTCCCCTTTGACAGATCTTTGTCGCTCCTTCCTTGCTTACCCCACTTCAAAGAGCACCTGTAAAGTCAAAGCAGCATGATACCATCAAAGCATAGAGATCTACAATCATAAAAAATATAGGACCAGATATATATTGACCACACAAATGCATATATCAACTCAAACATATAAGAATGTGAAGGAAAACTCAAATAGATTTATTTATAGAAAGAGTAGAAGAGAGGATTACAACCCATTGATTTGACCCAGCGTCATCCTCCCAGCATGAAAGCCCTTCTTCACCTCATGAAAAGCTTAGATCACCCAACACTATGATGTCCCACAAAGAAACTACCAGCACTTCCTTACAAAATACAAGATTCCAGCCTCTGGATCTCTGGGATGAGGGATCCATATATAGATGTTTGCAGGGGGGTGAGTGAGCTTCTGGGATTTTGATTAGTGTCCTCTCTCTGATAGTTCTTGGTTCCACTTGGAGATTCATGATCTCTTACTCATCCCTGGGCAAATTCAGAGAGGCAAGTGTCACAGGATAAGTTTCTAGAAGATTCCATGATCATCCACCTTGAAAACTGTATCTACCATTTGTTTACTCTCACCCATCACACCCTACAGAAGGACTTTTTAGTATGCATCATGCTTTTTGCATGTGGTAGGTGAGATGCATCTCACCCTTAGCACTGAGCAGTCTGTATGGTCCAGTTTTGACCAGTTCTGAGTAGTTTTCCATGGAGAACTTCTGGCAGATGATGTAATCAGATGACCTTGCTCCTTTAGGGTGTGAAACAACACTTTTAGGGACACATAAGCCCTTGGTTTATGGACATATATGATTGGGGTTGCAGTGCCCCAATATGTCTATAATAGTTGCCCCCTAAAGCATGAGGTTGTAAATCTTTTGATGTCGAGTGGAATGCTTTATCATGAGGATCCGAGGTTTTTTCGAACTGGAAGGCGACCTGTAATAAGACGCAATAAAATACATTATCTTCATAATATTTTGATGATCTAGCTGAGGCGAGCATTCCCATGCTCAACTTTATAAATTCATTCTCATGTACATAGGACAGACAACCGTCTGTGT
>APFE030907093.1:0-49093 GCA_000404065.3 Pinus taeda | reverse complement strand
GACACTGAAATGGATTGGTAGTGTTAACCCCAAAAATGGATGGTACGGTGGACCAATGGTAATATGACTGGTGAATGGAATAACCCAACCCGACTCAATCATGGTGATGGAGTGAAAGTGTCATGTTCAATAGCGACTTGCTACCAATAAAGTTTCCTCAAGTTTTCTTCACAATTTTTCCCCAGTCATTGCGAACCAGTACCTCTTTATTTTTGTCAAGCTTAAGGAGGATAACATATGCTTGTTCTATAATTTTCCCTTTGGGTAAACCCGTCGCTATGTTTTAATGAGCCTAGTGATAGTGAAACTCGTTCTTGTCTGCATGGACAAGTTTGTTGCTATTGGTTTTAATGAGTTTAATGACAAAAATAGCTCAGTCCTTTTTCAATTTTAGAGAGTCTGAAAAGGGAGGAAAGGAAACTACAGTAATCCTTTTTCGTCATATAATCCCTTAAGTCTGAAAAAGTATAAAATAATACGAAAGGGATGAATTTTTGATAGGTTTAACGAGCCGAACAAGACAAGTGCTCGATCTTTTTATGTAATGAGCCCTCAGGTCAAAAAAGATTAAAACCTAGAGGAGGGATAGCACTTTCGATCATTTTAACGAGCTAGAGAGGCCAATTGCTCGACAATATTTTCATATTTTACGATTGAGATGAAAAGAGCTTAAGGGAGATTTGTTTTTTGAGGAACGAGTGAAATTTTCAGGTAGCAGCTGGTTCTAGGTAAGGTTTGGAACTTTCCAATCAGACAGTGTTAAGAGGATGGCTAACAGAATCACACATCGCAACTGTTCCTCAAAAGGGTAAACAATCAAATGGAGGTGTATGATCGGCTAAAATGAAGTGGAGGTAATGGTAAGAACACGACCAAGGCTCAAAAGTTGATGATAATGTGTTCGCAATGGTTATTTACCGAAGGTGGGCTCATTTACTAATGAGCTTAAACTCTGGTGGAACATATGCTCATTGCTTAGGTTTAATTTTTAACGAGCTTGAACTTTGTGTAAAACTGCTCGTGATAATGGTCATTGATATTCGATTCACCATTAACACTATGTTCTTTTGATGGTCGTACTACCTGTTCAATTTCTCCATCAAACTGATTATAAATGAGAATACATGCTCGAAAAATGAGTTAAAACACTAATACCCTACTAGACTTACGTGAAAATTAATTAAAAGTAGTTTTTACCTCTCATTTTACCATTTCCTTTGAGTTTGGGATTGTTGGAGCTCTGGAGGTGTTTTCCCCCTTGATTTTCACCAACTGATTCCAGGAGATTCAGGGGATGATTTTCGGCACTGTCTGGAGCAGGTAGGAGCTAAACCTAAGCTCTTCAATTGCATTCTTTCCTTTTTGAATTCTGAGCATGTTTTCCTAATTTTCTAAGCCTCTAGGGTTTGAACAATTCATTCTGCCCCCATCGCACCCTGTATACATCGAAAGGTGTGATGCATATTGGGCTGGCCATTGGCCAGTCTGTATGCATCTCACCCAGTACATAGCTGGGGTGCGATGGCCGCAAGGAGGAAAAATTTTGCACTATTTTGTCATGGAAAGTTTGCCTGTTTTTCACCAAATCAGGATCCTGACTCTTCTCTTGTTTGTTTTTCAGAGATTCATCGGAGAAAAATGGTTGTTACATGGTGAGAACACGAGCATGAAGAAGAGGACATGGTTGCTTTACATGATCCGGGTATGGTAACTGCATTGCGGAACTGTGGTTTGCTCAAGTTCTTCCGCATATCTAGCATGAGGCAACAAATCAACTTGTTGCAATATTTCCTCGATGCATGGGATCCTACCAACTAAGTGTTTCATATCAGAGGCAAATCCATCCCTTTGACTGTCGAGGACATCTACTTTTTGACTAGTTTATCGAGGCGTGGTGCCCCTCTCTCACTATCAGGTTCCGCCCATGGGGGCGAATCCGTGAGGGATTATATTCATCGATACTGTAGAGAAGGATCTCAACCGAGCAAGAATGGCAAGATCAATATCTGAGATGTCACCGACCGGTCCTTGAGGACTATTCTATTCACCTTTGCTAGAGTGCGGCTCTTCACTTGGCCAACAGGTCTTATATGCAGTACGCCTTGGAATGCCTCGAACCAAAGGTGTTCAACTAGTGTGATGCAGTACTTCCGGCGATAAAAGAATAGCTTACCAAGGTGAAAAATGGAAGATCCAAGAACTTTGGCTATGGTTCTATTTTGACTGCTTTCGCCTTGGAGAAGATCGCACTGATGCAGCCACAGTACATTTCACTTGGTTTGCCACCACCGTCGAAGCCACGGATGCAGAGATGGGTTGACCTTATGGCCCAACATGTTGATCAAGCGCAGGTTTCTTTCTCTGATGCCTTCTTCGAGTGGTTCAACTGTCAGCAGATGGTTTATGCCGAGTGTCCGTATGCTGGTATGGATTTCCAGGGTTACCCAGATTTGGTGTTGCCGGTTAGTGAGTAGTGGGGTGTCATAGGTAAAAATATCTAACCATATCCCTATTTATTGCTTTTATAATGTTCTTGTGCTTTCTTTTATCAGGACTAATGAAAACTCACGTGCTCATGCAGATATCAGACCAGTGTGACTAGCAGTGTGCCTGAGAGCATTGGTTACCATTCCAGCAGGAGAGGCTGTAGGGAGGGTTGTCCTTCACGACTTGGATGTGGCCGAGACTCTTGCAGTATTGCAAGATCAAATTGAGGGTCTCACCCTTGGTATCCCAGATGTGAGGACCGATGAGCTGCCTTTGAGATTACAGCGACATACCACTGGCATGCCGAGTCGATGGACTATGCTTTTACGCATGATTGCACAGGCAGTGACTTGTTATCACCAGCACCATTAGACTAGGGTGCCCCCTAGAATTTTGAGTTTTTGGGTCATTTGACTGATTTTTTCTTGGACACAGAACACTATGTGTAAACCATAAATAGTTATATATATTTTTGATTTTCGGAGATTTATTTTGGTTAAGTTATATGATCCTGATGGAAGTATTGATGAAATGCTTTTGTTTTACGAATGTTGCAAATGTCTATGTAACACATAATTTGCTAATGAATCTGTTAATGTGTTTAAGTTTGTGGAAATATGTTGGTATTGGATAGAATTGGACCGTCTTTCCAAAATCTTGACTCTTAGGAACATATGATAGATAATTGGATTCTGCACGGAATATATGCCGGTAAGCTGTAGAATGACGAGTTGTGAGTCTAGCTTGACGACAAGTCAGCGTATGCCATGCGCAATGGCATTAGAGAGGAGCTCTATCAATGTGTTGTATTCAACGATGTTGTTTGTTGATCGACTAATACATACCCCTCTGAAACTCACTAACTTGCTGCTTGGATCAAAGATGGCCCAGGCCACAGAAGATAGGTTCCGGGAACTACGACTCACTCCGTCGGCATGTCCAACAAATGACTCCAATAGCTTCGACATTTGCAACAAATGTAAAAGTGGATTACCTAACCAAAACAGTTACTCTTAGCAAAAACAAAAAACAAAAGCATATGAAGAGGTTACTACACTGAGTCAAGCATAGTACTGCTTAAGGTACAACCCGTTTCAGGGTTGCGGCAGTAGAATCCCATCATAATCCACTAACTCGTAGGCTCCTTTTGCTAATACACACTTAAAAATATAGGGGCCCATCCATAAATACTGGAACTTACCCGCTCCCAATTTAACGGACTCCTGGTCGTAAAGTAAGACCAGGTCACCTTTTGAGAAGACACGGGGTTTGACATTCTTGTCAAACTGCACTTTGACTCATTTCTTACGTGCTTCATTAGCCAAGGCAGCATCACAATGGGTTTCATCCAGTTGGATTAATTCCAAGAAACGAGCCTCCTCTTCTAAAGTTCTAGGGAGATGGTCGACTGCGAGCTTGAGGGACGAGATTTCACACTGAATAGGTAAGATCGCTTCCAGGCCATACACCAGCTGAAAGGGTGTAAACTCGGTCTCATTACTCACTGATCTCCGATATGCCCACAAGGCTGAGTACAGGATTAGGTGCCAACTCCGTTTATGGACTCCAATCATCCTTTGCAGCATGCACTTCAAGACTTTGTTGATTGCCTCAACTTGCCTGTTAGCTTGTGGATAATACGGAGTAGAGCTATCATGGGACAATCCTAATTTGGTAGCCAAATCAATCATCATGTGATTACGGAAATACGATCCATGATCTATGACTATAGCTTGTGAAACACCGAACCTGGAGACTACATGATTGAAAAAGAAAAGAGCAGTCATTTTTCCACTATTGTTTAATGTAGGCATTGCCTTGGCCCATTTTGTAAAATAGTCAACTGCGACTATGATATACCCATGCCCCCCGGTTGAGGTAGGGTTACATGTCATGAAATCTATGCCCCATTTGGTGAATTGCCCAATAGCGACAACTAGCTACAGAGGTGTGGGTGGTATTCTGGTTTTGCGATCGAAGATTTGACAAGCATGGCAACTTCTGACTCCGATTATGCAATCTTTGAACATTGTTGGCTAGAAGTATCCTGCTTGTAAAATATTTTGTGCCGTAGCATAACCAGATTGATGCCCGCCATATGCGCCTAAATGAAAATCATTCATAGCTTTTTCGGCCTCCTCATGGGTAAGGCACCTTCGCAGAACTGTATCAATACCACGATAGTAAAGTTTATCACCGACAATCATGTAGTCTTTTGCTTGGTATCGAGTGCATTGCTGTTCTGAGTGAGAGGTATTAGACCTATATGTTTGGGTCTGGAGATAGATGATTATATCCCCATACCACGGATAACTTGAAGATACTAGAAACAAAGATTCATCCACAATTGTTGATTTCAATGTTGAATCGTTGGATGACGATGGGAAGTCACATAGTAACTCCACGAAAACCAAGACTTTTTTTGATTTGGATTTCAAGAATTCCAAATCAAACTCTTGTGAAATTGCTATCCATTTTGAATATTTTCCCTCAATCAACTGTCGCGACAAGATACAAGTCATGGGGTTGCAATCTGACAAAATGGTAATTTTTCCAAAGAGGACATAGTGTCGAAATCTTTGTACCGCTTGAACAGCTGTGAGAGCTAGCTTTTCAACATAGGAGTACTTGCTTTATGTATCATTTAAGTTTCGACTTAAATAATAGGCAGGATGTTCAACTCCATTGTCTTCTTGAATTAAAACCATTGTGATGGTCGTATCCACTGCAGCCAGATACAGGTTAAAGTCTTTTTGATAATCAGGAGCATATGTTAATGATGCTTTTACTAGGGATTCCTTTTAGAGCATCAAAGGAAGCTTGCACAACCTGATCCCAATTGAAGGGTACTTCTTTTTTCAACAGACACGTATAATCTTTATCAAGTTCGGCGTAATTTGGAATGAAACTCCTTAGAAAGTTTTCTTTCCCTTGGAGTTTCTGAAGCTGAAGCAAATTTCAAGGTGGAGGCAGATCGATGATTGCCTGAACCTTACACGGGTTGAGGTGAATCTCATCCTTTGAGACTACAAAGCCAAGTAAACGACCAAAACTGACACAAAACACACATTTGTGTGGATTGAGTCGTATCTTGTAGTGTCGGCAACGTAGAAATATTGCTCTCAAATGTTGCAGATGATCGGTCTGATTTCGCAAATGAGCCAGAAGATCGTCAAGGTATGGTTGAACGATGTTTTTGATGTCATGGAAGGCATAATTCATTGCCCTCTGAAAGGTTTCCCTTGCGTTCTTTAAACCAAAAGGTAGCTTGCGGTATGTGAATGTGTCCCACGAACAAATAAATGCAGTCTTTGACTAGTCCTATGGGTGGATATTTATTTTATTATACCCGGAAAATCCATCCATAAATGAAAAGATTTCACATCCAGCGCGTTCATCAATTATCTGGTCGATGAAGGGTGTAGGGTAGTTATCTTTTGGACAAGCTTGATTTACATCCCTATAATCGATGCACACTCTAATCGTTCCTTGCTTTTTCATCACAGGAACAATATTCGATACCCAATTGGTTAGAGGAACCGGGTAAATGAAACAAGCATGGAGAACTTTTTCAACTTCTGCCTTGATGGCAGCAGCTTTCTTTGGGTGCACCTATCGAAGCCGTTGTCATACTGGTTTGACATCTAGATACATCTTAATTTCGTATTCAACTATGCTCGAGTCAATGCCTGACATTTCTTCATATGATCATGTAAAGACATCTCTGAACTTGTGAAAGAGTGCATAATAGACTTCTAGTTCTAAAGAAGAACAAGATTTTCCGACATGAATATTCTCTACAACATCTGGTTTGGTCGAGATATTTATGGTGATAGTTTCTTCAATATTGGACAGGTTTCGCTCAGAATCCATCGTATTTACAGTATTTGATAGGAAATCAAAAACTGAAGGATGATTAAGGTCGCTGGAACAATATTTTTCATAATCTGGAAGATGGGAATGATGGTGGTAATCTTCCCATGGTGCCCCCTTTATCATCATTGACTAAATAATTCCTTCGTTTGTAGAATGTACATGCAACCAAGGATCTGAAGAGGTACCATATTCCTTAGACCTATCTATCCAAACGCTCGATGAGCGTTGATTTGGGTTTGCCTCCCACGCCGAAAACATTGATTGCTACAATATTTCTATTGGGCATGGAGGCAATACCTACTGATGATCTATGCTAATATCGTGTTCGAACATCTTCTGAATAAAAGATACCATATTGCAGGTTCCCACCGTGGCCACTTCCGCCAGATTATTTGGAGGTGGTAGGGAAAAAGTACCCATCAATGTAGGGTCTTTTAGTAGGCCTACTCCGATATTTTGAAGTGACTGAGAGATTTCGTGGATTATAGGAATGCTTCCCGTAACTTGTGAACTATTAGGGAGAAATGTTTGTTGGTCAACGATTGTAATTCCTCCTTGGAAGGGAAATGAAATATTTTTGAAGTATGTCGACACAATGGCAGCCATAACATTAATCCAGGGCCTTCCCAGTAGGATGTTGTAATCGAGGTTTCCATCGATAACCTCAACATCAATCTCTACTGTTTTTCCCCCCAGTTCGTCTTGCAAGTTACTTAAAATCCCGTATGGAGTGTATGTTCGTCCATCAAATGCTATTATCGTCGTTGACGATCGCAACAAGGGTGGTGAGCCTAAAGCTTTCCAGCAACTCATTGACATAATACATGTAGAGGCCCCCTCATCAATAATTGTTCGATGAACAATTTGTTTGAGGGTTTTCACTTGAATGAGGAAAGTGAGCTAAGCTAGTAACTGCGGGTCATATCCTTTATGATTAAAGGCCACAAGATTGGAATCCGCTGGGTCAATCCCACCTATTGCTGATAATAGAGCTTGCTTCTGGGAGGGGAAATTTTGCAGTACCTCAAGTGTCGACATAGTGGACAGCGATTGGGCCAGGTCCTCTATTATATTATAATTCTGTGCTACTCTAGCACGACGATTAAATGTCGATTTGTGTACTACTCCCTTTGGCGGCTTTATCGTTATCTCAGGAATGACAGGTGGCACAAATTCGGTCGAATTCATTGTCGAACTAATAGGTTGATCATTAGCCTTGTTGTTCGATAGCTTTGGATTCCCGTAATCTTTATTCCTTGTTGATATCAAAGCATCATTTTGCTGTTTTGAAATGGACAACATAAGCACTTGGGATGGGGAAGCATTCTCACTAGCAACCAGATTGGTTCCTAGGTTTGGAAACGGATCAATCAATATCGCTGAGGTTTTTGAATTCTTGAAGAATTTCCTAAGCTCAGCTTTATGTGGACAATTTTTCGTCCAATGATCGTCATCGCATATAAAGCATGGATGACTTGGTTTCCCTTCTCCAGAAGGGTTTGCAGAAGATTTTTCAGGAGATGACTCATCTTGTTTCTTCTTTTTCCCTTTCTTTTTCTTCTTGCCTCCTGGTTGCTTTGGTTCTTTGCCTTTGTCAGTCATCACGGAATTTACCTCCGAGGTGAGAAGTTCTTCATTTGCATTTTGACTAGAAACCGTATGGGATTTCTTTGATGTAGCCTTTACGGTTTTCGTGATAGTCGTACCTATCACACCATCGTTGGCATGAGAGTCTTTGTTTGATTTAGGAGGAGGAGGAACAAAAAACTCTGGTCTAGGAGCATTAGGGATTTTGTCATAGAGCGTGCCAGACTGAGTATAGATCAAGTCTAGATATTGTGCATGAGCAATGACTTACTCTTTAGTGACGACCCCTCCCTTTGCCACATCTTCTTTAATAGAAGGCAACAATGACTTAATAAACAATTCAGCCAGCAGCTAATCAGGATTATATGTTTTTACCATTCTACGATGACGCCACCACTCATGAATATTATTATATATGTGAGTGGTCATCATTTGCTTCAAATTAGTAAGAAGCTCTGTTCTTGTTTCATACCTTATTGGTAACTGAAAATGGGTTAAAAATGTTATGGCAAGGGGGCTGAAGTTATCGAATGAAGCTCTAGGCAATTCATGTACTATTTCGCTACCAGACCAGTTAACATTCGCTGAAAAAGGTGAAGCCTAATTGAATCATCATTGAGAGTGTTGGATTAACACCACAGAAGAAAGGTCATCACATGATTCAACAGGTCTTCACCCGGATTTCCATTAAATTTAGGAATATCTGACAGAAGTTTATGAGGAATCGCTGGCCACCAAGGGGCATAAGCAATTGGATTGTTTGTTAGCCGATTTAGATCCGGTAACTTTAAAGTCGCCACGAAGGGAAACTGTTGATTCAGGTTCGGCAAAGCATACCAACATAAGATGGGATCGCTTGAGCAGTGGGTCTTTGCATGCCAGCATAATGTATTTGATGCTGGTAACTTTGGTAAGGCTGTTGGGCATAACCATTATGATATGATTGATGTTTACCGTTTTGAATATAAGGTTGCCCATAACCCGCAAAGCTTTGTTGCTCAAGTCCTCAATAAACTTGTTGGAATTGCGGTTGTTGATAATGTACCAGCCATGGTTGCGAAGCCATTTTCTTTTGCCCAATACTTGTTGCCTGATCAAGATGAGGGGTAATAGTACCCATTGAACCTGGGTCGCTCCGGTTAAGGAGCCACTAATTGGTGATTGTGGTGGTGTCATGGAGACAAGAGGCTGTTGTATTATGACTTGAGAAACTTGAGGTTGGCATACAACAGGAAATGCTTGTACTTAAGACACTGTCACAAAAGCCAGTGTAGTGGGGATATTTGACACAGGTAGACTTGGTTGCATTGAGTATACGACTCTTGGTTGTTGAGGCAGTATTGGCACCCAACCACTGGATGTAATTCTAGCATGACCCGAATTTTGTTGTGAACTCTCATATGGTTGTTCTCCTGGAGGGAACAATGAAAGGGCATATTGTCCCCTATATGGTGGTAATCCAGTGCTCGAAGGTAAAATTGGCCTCTGGAGACTGGACTGCCCAAATAGATACTGTTGTGAAGGATCAATTTGCTGAGACCCAACATAAGAGATTCCAGATATTATCCCGGACAAACAAATGGGAATAGACCATACTGTTGAAACAGGCCCTAGATGGACTCCATCTAGTGGTTGAGAGCTAGTTGGGACAGATGGTACACCAGCGAACATTCTTGGAGTGGCATCAAGAGGTTCTGCTGCTGCTATGTCAGATGACATAGTCTTGTATGTCGATGGTTGTTTAAACATATTGAGTCTATCCAAAAGATTTCCTAGAGACTCTACAAGAACTTGCGATGAAGGGAGACTAACTTCTAACGAAGAAGGATATAGGGTGATCTCAGCTCCAAAATGCGATGGAGTACTGGATGGAAAATGCTCCACAATCTCCTCTATAGCAATCAATTTAGGTGGGAGAGGTAGACCGTCAGGTCCGTAAAATATTTCTAGTGCTGAAGCAAGTATAGAGTCTGCAGCGACAAATGTTGCAGGGATAACACCTTCCGAATCAGCTGTAGATGGAGCCGGTTCAGGAATATAAGTGTTTACCGTTACACTAGGATCAGTTCTAATGTCCTCTTGTGACTGCGGAACTTCTTCTGTAGAGGCAGGGATACCAGAAATGGTTGGAGTAACTGGAGTCTCTGAGGATGTTGGAATACAAGTTCCAAGCAAACTAGGAGACTTTGATCCAGTTAAACGAGTTCGCTTGGTCCGGAATAGTTTCGTTTCCAGAGTCAAAGACGGTTGACTCATTAGTCTCTATGAACGACGGGGTTTTGATTGACTTTCTTACATGATTGTGGATTACTTGATCAACTCAAAATAAAGGGGAAAATGTGATTCCAAATTAAGTGAATTTTATATGCTTTAACACAACTTGCTTTCTCAATTTTTAAGAGTCAAGAAAAAGCTAAAGATGATTCTAGTCGCCTTCAATTTTTAATGAGCCTGAAGTGACAAGTGCTCAGATGGACTTTTTCCTTTAAGGAGTCTGAAAACTAATGAAAGTGACTACTTTGGAAATCTAGACAGAGGGATTACCAAACCAATCACAAAACTATAGAATACATTTTACGATATGGCAGTCAATCTTCCTGAATGTTGTCTTCAGTGCATTGCGATCGATAGGGTGGCAGACACGGCTTCCTAAGGATAAAGGATATAGCCTATTGTGGTCTCCCAATATATACTCAATGGTACATGGGAGCACAAGTCCGTATTGGCACTTGTCTTCTCAAAGAGGAGGAATCACCCAACCTACGATGAAAGCGATAGTTACCAGGCTTTACGATGCCAGAATACGTCTCTAGCCTAGACTTCTAAATGTTGTGCGTTAGATTCCAAAGCATTTTTATGTTCATTGAATTTATTTTACAATTGATATTTCTTAAGAAGTTTGCCTTTACGGTTCACCGCGTGATGTAGATATACAATTCCTAAAATGTAATCTAAGATGATAAACAATTGTTTATTCTTCTTTTTGCAATGAAAATCCTGGCTACAAAGGAAAGAGAATCAAGATTCTTTCAACATAGAGCAGAGAGCACACACTAGATGCACTATCCTAAATAAAAAATCAACAAGCACTCTAAATGCAAATGCACAAGCATGTATTTGTTTTCTGCTTTCTTAATGTGTTAATGACAAAAAGAATGCTAAGTACAAATCTGAATTATCTTTTCAAAGTGACAGTACTTACAATTTTCTCTTCAAAAGATGAAAGGAAGACAATGATGACACTTTGTGATTTTGAATTGAAAACTACTTTTGACACTTGAAATACTATTAATTCAAATCAAATACAAGAGTAAGAGTGTAATCGACCATCACGAAGAGTAGGATTCTTTTCTTTGACTGAAAACGACACTTGCGACACTTCCAAATCAAAAGACGATAGTTCAATTAAGCTATTTCTTTGTAAAGGAGAACTGTAAATAGCAAAAAATACATAAAAACATTCACAATTCTTTGTTGGAGGCTTAATAATGCAAAGGAGGGGAGTTTCCACAGTGGTACACTGATCATAGACAAAAAAAATCCTGAATAATGCTGAAGAGAGTGAAGAAAAAAACAAAATCTGGAGGCAGAAACAGCCTTATCGGATCATCGCACCTGTAACACAGGGAAACAGGGATGCATCTCACCTACTGCACACAGGAAGTGCGATGCATCCAGATTGTTAAGAGGAGAAGGTGCGATGGTCCAGGGACGAGAATTTAACTTGGTTTTTGGTCATAGTTTGTAGCTTAGTTCAGGGATTTAGGCCGAGCTAATGATAGTCAGTAAATACAAATCATAGGGGTTGATCTAATGAGGTTACATGAGCCACCACTAGGGCAATTAGGATGTTTGCAAGTCAGATGTTTAATTCATAAACTAACTGGAAGATTGACTGAAGCAACATTTATCTACTTTGCAGTTGCATAGAAAAAGCAGTTTGAAGGCTAGCTGGCATAACTTCAGGCTCTATCTGTAGTTTATATAGTAAACAAACTAGAAACAAGCAAACAAGCTATTTGATCCACAATGGAGTCACCATTTTATTATTGGGAAATCTAGTGTCCATTCAAAGCTGTTAGTTCCACTAAGATGGGTAGCTATCTTAGAAACAAACAAACTAAAGTTACTTGTCTTTTACTTTATGAGAAGTAGATGAGAGAGAAGTAGAGAGTACCAACCTCAGTCTTTCACTTGGCTCCTTAATTGTTTCCTTTCCCTTTTGGAAACAAGCATATGTGAAGGATGTATCTTGGGCAATCAACATAGAGAGATATTTATAGTAGGAAAGTTGGTGAGGGCAAAGGCACCTTTAGAGATTGTCCACTCAGATTTATGTGGATCAATGCAGACGCCATCATTTGGTGGCAGCCACTATGTGTTGACCTTCATAGATGACTACATAAGGAAGACATGGGTCTTTCTCCTAAAATAGAAAAGTGAAGTGTTTGAGATATTTCCCCAATACAAGGCTCTTGTTTAAAATCAAAGTAGACACTACATCAAAGTCCTTAGGACTGACAGAGGTGGAGAATACATCTCAAATGACTTCCTTCGATTTTGTAGTGAGCATGGAATTCACAAACAATTTACACCAAGATATACACTGCAGCAAAATAGTGTGGTAGAAAGGAAGAATAGGACCGTTATGGAGATGTCAAGGAGTATGTTGAAGGCAAAGCATTTTCCAAAATGACTATTGGGATGAAGTTGTCGCTTGTGCAGCATATATCCTAAATAGATGTCCAACCAAAAGCATCCAGAACATAGTTCCTGAAGAGGCATGGAGTGGAAGAAAGTATAGTGTCACTCACATGAGAGTTTTTGGATGTGTGGCTTATGCACATGTCCCGGATGAGTTGAGAAAGAAGTTGGACATCAAGGGGGAGAAATGCATATTTGTTGGATACAGTGATGAATCTAAGGCATACAAACTCTACAATCCATTAATCAAGAAAGCCATAATCAGTATAGATGTGTATTTTATAGAAGAGGAAGCATGGGATGGAAGTTTAGAAAAGACAGTCAATGTCAAAGCATGCATACCACATAAGGACAAAGAGGACGTAACAAAAGAAAGTAATTCCTCAATAGTGACTCCCTCTACTCCTATTCATTTGTAGCAACGCAGGCAGCAAGCAACGCCATCAACAAATAATAGGATAGTTTCGCGCAGCCAAGAAAGTGTTTCTCCAAGCACACCGCTAAGCGCGACACCAAGTGACATGTCAAGCCCATCTTTAGCAAGCACAAGAAAACCAAAGTTCAGAAATTTAAATGAAATTTATGAGCAATATGAAGTTAATAGTGGCGCAGGTCTAAACTCGTTATTTGCATTATTCTGTCATGTAGATGACCCAATCCACTTTGAAGATGCAGTCAAAGAAGAAAAATGGGTTGCGGCAATGAAGGAACAAATAGAAGCAATAGAAAGGAATGACACATGGGAGTTAGTGAGCCTTCTGAAAGGGAAGCATGTCATTGGAGTGAAGTGGGTCTACAAGACCAAAAGAAACATTGAGGGAAAGATTGAAAGGCACAAAGCAAGACTAGTTGTTAAAGAATACAAGCAGCAACATGGAAGAGATTACGTGAAGATATTCATGACAGTCGCGCGGATGGAGATAGTGTGCACAGTTGTGGCGATTGCCATGCAACACAAATGGAGAGTGTATCAAATAGACATAAAATCAACGTTCTCGAATGGAGTTATGAAAGAGTAAGTGTATGTCGCTCAACTGCCTAGTTATGAGATTGGAGGCCGAGAAGACAAAGTATATTGGTTGAGGAAAGCTCTTTATGGGTTGAAGCAAGCACCATGCACACGATACAGTAGGATAGATGCTTACTTGTTGGACAATGGTTTCAACGAAGGTGACAGTGAAGCTACTCTCTACATCAAAGAGAGCGAAGGTAATATTCTCATTGTCGTCTTATATGTAGATAATTTGATTTTTACAGGGAGTGATGATTTTCTCATTGCTGAATTCAAACAAGTCATGAAGAGTGAATTGAAATAACTGAATTGGGATTGCTAAGATATTTTTTGGGCATAGAAGTGAAGCAAACAAAAAAAGGCATTTTTATCTCTCAAGCAAAGTATGTGGTAGAAATTGTGGAGAGGTTTAAAATGCAGAAAAGCAAGTCTGCACCAACTCCAACTGTCATAGGGTTGAGGTTGACCAAAGAAGATTGCAGCAGTGTTATTAGGAAATCTAGTGTCCATTCAGAGCTGCTATTCCCACTAAGACAGGTAGCTATCTTAGAAACAAAAAAACTAATGTTACTTGCGTTTTCCTTTATGATAAGTAGATGAGAGAGAAGTAGAGAGTACCTAACTCAGTCTTTCGCTTGGCTCCTTACTTGTTTCTTCTCCCCTTTCACGGATCTTTGCCGCTCCTTCCTTGCTTACCCCACTTCAAAGAGCACCTGTAAAGTCAAAGCAGCATGACACCATCAAAGCATAGAGATCTACAATCATAAACAATATAGGACTAGATATATATTGACCACACAAATGCATATATCAACTCAAACATACAAGAATGTGTAGGAAAACTCAAATAGCTTTATTCATAGAAAGAGTAGAAGGGTGGATTACAACCCATTGATTTGACCCAGTGTCATCCTCCTAGCATGAAAGCCATTCTTCACCTCATGGAAAGCTTAGATCACCCAACACTATGATGTTCCACAAAGAAACTAACATCACTTCCTTACAAAATACAAGTTTCCGGCCTCTGGATCTCTGGGATGAGGGATCCATATATAGATGTTTGCAGGGGGGTGAGTCAGCTTCTTGGATTTTGATTAGTGTCCTCTCTTTGATAGTTCTTGGTTCCACTTGGAGATTCGTGATCTCTTACTCATCCCGGGGTGAATTTAGAGAGGCAAGTGTCACAGGAGAAGTTTCTGAAAGATTCCATGATCATCCACCTTGCAAACTGTCTCTGCCATTTGTCTACTCTTGCCCATCGCACCCTACAGAAGGGCTTTTCAGTATGCATTGCACTTCTTGCATGTGGTGGGTGAGATGCATTGCACCCTTAGCACTGAGCAGTCTACATGGTCCAGTTTTGACCAGTTCTGAGCAGTTTTCCATGGAGAACTTCTGGGAGACGATGTAATCATATGACCTTGCTCCTTTAGGGTGTGAAACAACACTTTTAGGGACTCAGAAGCCCTTGGTTTATGGACATATATGATTGGGGTTGCAGTGCCCAAATATGTCTATAACAAGCAGCAATGTCAATCCAACATTATACAAAAGTATGATAGGAAGCTTGATTTATTTTACCACCACAACGCCGGATATAATGTATGCAGTAAGTTTGGTGTCAAGGTTCATGGCGACACCCAAAGAGACACATTGGCAAGCAAAGAAAATGATTCTGAGGTAAGTCAATGGGACAAAACAGTATGACGTTTTGTACACAACGACAAGTGATTTCAAGCTGGTTGGATACACTGACAATGATTGGGTAGGCAGTGTCGATGACAGAAAAAGCATTTCAGGATATGTTTTTCATTTAGGTTCTGGAGCCATTTCATGGGCCTCCAAGAAGCAACTAATAGTGTCGTTGTCAACAGCAGAAGCTGAATATGTCACAACAACAACAACAACGTGTCAGGCAGTTTGGATGAGAAGGATGTTGAGGGATCTTCGTCATGACCAAGAGGGCATGACAACTATTTTCTACAACAACACCTCAGCAATTCCATTGTTAAATAATTTTGTCTTCCACAAGAGGACCAAGCATATTGATGCTAAAATATCATTTTATTAGAGATTTTATTAACAATGATGAAATTGTGCTGCAACACTGCAGGTCATAGGAACAATTTGCTGATATTTTCACAAAGCCATTGGCATGTGAAAGTTTTGTTTATCTCAGAAACTATTTGGGAATTGTCAATGGCGGCAATTGTGATTAAGGGGGAGTTTTGGAAATAATAATCCCAACCACTGCAATAAACATCCTGACAACATCCATACTTGTTAGACATATTTTTTCAAGTTGTGTCTCTCTTTGAAGATAGAAGGACTGAAGTGAGATGTGAACCATTCTAAAATGTAGCAAGGAATTTAAAGCATCTAATGTACTTTGGTAAATAGATATGGGCAAGAAGTCATTCAGCAACCATTGCCCACACTCCACAAACACTTGCCCGATTCTGATCACACTCAACAACAACATCAGATTAATTTCGCTCTGTCATGAATTAAATGTAAACTTGTATGTTGAGTTATATATGAATGTAAAATTCATTTTGTAATAGGCTAGAGAGTAAGAATTTAGAAAAAAGGAGAGCGCAAATCTATGAGGAGAAAATTGTGGAGCAAATTTTGGTGGGCGCGTGAAAACAATAGTTACTGTGTTTTACTGTGTGTTATATCGTGTAAGTGTAAATCACCGTAAAACCTTTGTTTTACTTGGTGAATGAATATTATTCATTAAGTCCCTGAAATAGCTTTGTGGTGTGTGAAATCAGCTCTGTGATTTGCAAAGGTAGCTGCACAAAAATATCTTCGCAGTGCGCGAAGCTAGCTACACGAAAGTCAAATAACTCTGCCCCTCGGCAAAAATTAAATTTACTAAATATTTCTAACATAATGGTGGTTTCTATCAAGACAGACGAATCAAATAATGCTTGGGCATTCATGTTTCCTTTTACTCTGGGAATGTGGTGTACAACAGCGGAATTTTTTTTATTCACTGGATTTTTGATATGGCTATTGGAACATAGGCTAAATCCCGAGTTCAGAGGATGACCCAAGCAACAAATGGTGACTCTACTCTGGTATTTTACTCTCAATACTTATCTATTGTTTATGGCATAGGCACTTATATCCTTGATATTTAAAGTCTCCAACAAGCTCACCTTTCTTCTTTTCCATTCGCCTTGATGTACCAGGTTTTTGTTTTTGACGCTGGTTTTCTCACACAGTAAAAGTTTCTCCTTCCACTTGAAATGCTTTGTTTTCTCTTCTGGCTTGAAAATGAAAAGCGAGAATGTCACCATTTAAATGGGTTTTATGAACTTCATCCTCCTAACCTATTTACTATACTGCAGGGGAGAAGTTAGTGAGTATTTTGTCTCGATTGGTGCTTGTAATCTGTCTATTTGTAGTTCTGATTTCAACATCCAGCTATACGGCCAGTTTGACATCTATTCTCACTGTGAAAAAATTGAACCCTACGTTAAAGAAGTTGAATCTCTCAAGGCCAGTGGAGATGCAGTAGGGTATAAGATTGGTTCTTTTGTAGCCCAATACCTCCAGCTGGAGCTTGGTATAAAAAATCTTCAACACTAGAGGAAGTTGGATTGGCTCTCTCAAAAGGGCCAAAGAATGGAGGCGTTGCAGCCATTTTTGACGAGATTCCTTATATTTGTATTTTTCTACCGTCACAATGAAACTACACAATCGTTGGACCAATCTACAGGACTGGTGGCTTTGGATTTGTAAGTGTCTTCAAATCATCAATAATTTGTCCAAACTCCTGTGCATTTCACTTTTTCTATGGTTAGCAGCTCACAATCTGGACATTTTCTCAGGTATTTCCCAAGGGTTCACCCCTACTGCCCGATATTTCTAGGGTCATTCTGTCTCCTTTAGAGGACAAAGAAATGCAACAAATTCAAGCCAAGTGGTTAAATAGCACTGCCTCTGCAAATTCCAGAGCAAAAGTTGATTCCAATAGGTTAAGCATGGAGAGTTTCTAGGGTATGTACTTCATCATCGGATCCGTGTCAGTGATAGTTCTGGTTATACTCCTTTCCATGCTTCTTTGTGAGTACACGAGGGATCCTAATGTTATGGATAACGATAATAGTGAGACGGGTGATCTGTCAATAGGGAAGTCATTGAAGAGAGAAATGAAATTGTTTATGGTGTACATTGACTAGGAGGAGGGTTCAACCTCATCTCCCAATTGAAGAGTGCCAGAAATGAGCCCAAACTAGAGCAACAACCTATTCTCACCATCTTCTTTCGCAAGTAGCCCTTCTGGTGTGGGAACTAGTCCTTTCAGCACCAAGACGCTTTCCAGGAGAAGCTTCTCCTTCCTGCATCACGAACATGTGGATGATGTAGGTGAAAACACAATTTCTCACTCTTCATCCATTTCAGCACTTGATCAGATAACATAGCACATTCGACCAAACACATTACATTGAGCAGAGATTTTTCCCTCAAGTACTATTGCAGGTATACGCACAACCTCTCATTGGAGTTTTGTGTCACGGAATTTCTATGACTTTGCTTCAGTGAAATCTATCTTTTGAAATGCTCACAATTTACTTATTTGAGTACATAATCTACCAAAATTTGTATAGTTCTGTATGGAATTACTCAGCCGAACTCGTTGAATGCAACAATGTAATTATGCATCTAGTCTAATTATGCATAACCCAGTATTTATGAATAATCAAAGCTGTAACATTTTAAGCTATATCTGTGAATAATCAAAGTCAGTAACATTTTAATAAAATGTCAAGTAATCACTATTTTTCTCAAACTTTCCGCTAAACTTTTTCTCATCTTTGAATTGGAAAAACTAGCATCTCATTTAAACCTAACGAGTTCAAATTAAAAGATTCTTTTAAATAGTCAATGCCACAGTGAAACCAACGTCTCAATCTCTAGCTAATGAGTTCAAAGTAAATGATTCTTTTAAATAACAGAACAATTAGGAGTCTTTGCTTCGAGATGATGATGAGATATGTGAAAAAAATTTAAAAATTCTGAAAGATATTTCCCCTAAATATAAATAGCACCAAAGCTATAAGCTAAATTTCAGTTTAAGAATAATGATATTTTTCAAAATTATAATTATCATTACAATATCATTACTAGAATTTCTTTGTTTTACATTATACTAAAAATATTTAGATTTTAGTGAAAACTTTATTACTAGCATAATTATATTAATGAAGTGGTAGCATAATTATATTAATGAAATGGTTGATATATGTGGATTGTTGTTATTTCTACTTATAATGGCAACAATTGGCATATGAAATGTAGAAAATGAAACCCATCAATATATATTAACTAGTTTATTAATTTGGTTATGTTAGTTGACCATCAATATGCAAGAGTCAAATTAATAGACCATGGTTCATTATGGTTATCATTGCCTATGGTTAAAAGATGAGGGTTGAGCATAGTGGATAATGGTTAACCATGGTTGCCGAGCATTGTTGATGGTTGATGATGGTTAACTATGGTTCAAGACAGTTGATGAGGTTGACAATGGTTGACAGGTTTGACGATGCTTGACCTTCATTGACATTAATGTTGAGTATTGTTACATTAATTTTTTTCAAGCATGGTTGATGCTACACTAGCATTAATGTTAATGTTATAATAATGCTTGAAGAGGGTTAAGGAGTTTGATCATGATTGACCATGGTCAACCATTAATATAACAATGTATTTATGTTTAGGGAAAATTTTAGGGGCTAATATTCGCAGATGGGCTAATTTTCCATTCTTTTTCCAAAAAAAGATTCGCCAATTCCCATTTTTTCATAAAAATGGTTCGCCCAAACTTTATAAGAAAAAAATATTTTACCTTCAAAATAGTCAAAAATTTATAGAGACTATATAAAATCATTAGAAGTTTGAATATTTTTATTGAAATATCACCAAGAATTTTATAGTTTTCATATTATGGATTAGTAAGATTCGCAAAGGCTTCTAATATTTAAGATATATTTCCATCCTTAAAATTTTCCATGTTTATGTTACATGAACAAGGTTCACTTTGGCTAAATTTGGTAACCATGTTTGACCATGGTTAAGCTTGTGTAATATCCCCAACCGATTGACCGGTTGGACCAAATAATATAAATAATAATATTATATATACATAAATAAATAAATAAACAATATTAGCCCATGGTTTTTGTTTCTGGCTCCAGGTAATTGCCCACAGTTTTGTCTAAGCATCCAAGTTATAAAAGAAGGAGGTGGATTAAGAGTAGGCATGCAATTTGGTCTTTTCTTCGCTGATATTTCAGAGAGCTCAGGCAAGTTTTCAATTGAGGATATTAGGTGAGATCCTCAGTCTTTCTTCGGTGAGAATCAAATCTCACCCTAGTAGGAAAACCCAAATTCGGTGGTTTCTCAAAATCACCCTAGTTGGCTTAGTATTTTCTCATTTCTGATCAAGGGTTCATTTCTCCCATATTTTCTAAGTGAGGGTTTTTGAGTTTCTTTGTAGAATCATAATTACCTCATTATAACTACAAAGGGTCTTGTATATTGACATAATTGATCGCACGTGAGGATCCGCACTCACTGAATATGTTGATAGGGACATTGTGGTTTTTTAAGAGCTGAGACCGAAAGGAGGAATGCTTTAAGAGGACTGAGGAGCCATTTTCGACTATGAAGTAAGGTCAGCAAGGCAAGGGCATTGTTGCCAATAGAGGGGTTTTGAGAGCACGGTAGAGCCTCAGATCTGTCTACTGGAAGGTGAAAAGGAGTATTGGTTTTGTGTCCTAATTAGTTGACATAGCCTGAGTGTTGGCCACATTTCCAAAGTTTTATCAAGGCAACCCTCTGAGCTCAGAAGGGAGTTGAGCATCCTCAAATTTATTCCAGACAAAAGGAATTAGGGGTCCTATGTGTTGAGCGTTGACCCCAACAACCATGATCGTTGCAGAGGTAGGGTTATCCAGCGTGAAGTCCTGAGTCGATTAATGACATTTGCACTCTCCATTAGTTGCGTGAGATACTGTAGAAGATCATCGAAGCACAATATAGAAGAGGAAGGAGGACGAGTTGTTCAGACACTGATTGAGGGAGAATGACTGGGACCTACCACTGTAGTGTAATTCTTGAGCCTCCAACATTGTCCGTCATTGCAAATTCACCAAGCTACGACAGGGTTTTAATTCAGAGTTCTTGGTATGAGTTGACCCAATAATGTGATTACGCCATTGTAACCACTCTAGATAAAAATTATAATAAACTCTCCCTTTTAGAATTGGTCCATTAGTACTTATTGTTATATGTGTATATTCACAAATTGGCATATGAAGTATGGGTTTTTAAATGGAGTATGAATTATGGTGGAGTTTATAATTTCGTATGCATAATTTTTTTTTGTTAGGGTATAGTTTTCTTTTTACACAACTAATTGTCACTGATTTGTCCTATTAAGGATATTATAGTGGTATCAAAGTCACATCCTTGGCCAATTATGGGATGTGGATTTAAGGCACAGATAGGAGACGCAAGTCTAAAGTAGAACTAGAGGTCATTCCAAAAGAATGAGGGGAAATAATGGAAAACCAAGAGAATTCCAGACTTGAAAATCTTCTTGATAGGATTACCTCAACCCAAGAAGCAATTATGCAGCTTCTCACCAAAAGGTCCCATGCTCAGTTTGAAAATTCTAACCATCAGATCAATAACAGAGACATTGGTTCACATTTCAGTAGGGGTGGACACAACCCGCACATTTATGGTAGTAGGCCAACTATGCCAACATTTTTGGATGATTCTTCCTTGGAGCAAGAACCTCACTCACCCATAGCAGAAGTTGTTACAAGTTGGATGAAGTAATACTAAACACTACCTCCAAAAGTAAGAGTGACCTTGACCATAAATGATTAATATTTTCTCAGAAGAAAACAATAGAAAAATGTAGCACGTGAAATGATGGAAAAAACACATAGAGCTACATAAAAGGAGGCAAAACCCATGGATGCATGGATAATAGTAACAAAGTAAATGAATTGCAAATTTGAAGTCCAAGATCCAAGAGCAGAGGAGAATAATAATACATATAAAGATATGGAAAAGGATTCGACTCAAACAGAAGAAACAACTACGGTGGTTGGAAGTGAAGTCCAAAATCAAAGTATCAAGAGAAAAATTGATGTAGCTAAATATAGGATGGACAACAATAGAAATGGCCTTGCATTTTCAACAACAATGAAGTCACTGCCTATGGATGACTTCAAGGCTTCTCCTTAGTTAGTTAACAACATAAATGCAAATGTTGATCTAAGGAAGGATAACAATTCTATCTATCATACATTATGGTACACAAAAATTACATGACAAGGAAACTCGATGCATATGTTTGAAATTTCCTATGTTGAAGGTTCAAACACCCTTTGATTGTGGAAAATATTTTTTCCCCAAACGTGTTTATGACCAAGGAAGAGTGGTAAATACTAGACAAGATAATTTGCCTTATTTTCCCAAGCTAAAAACTATGCAAGAATTACATTGCCTAGTGAATGAAGTTTTTATACCTTTTGAGGGACCTGTAGTAGTAGCATCATTTGGATTGGAGTATTTGTGCTTGACTAGGCTATTCATGAAAGTAGGGGGTTTATAGAAGGCCCTTGTTTAATATAAGGGGGCGATCAGGTTGAATCCTAATTTTTCAAATGTTCAGTTGAGCCAAGGAAATATATTAAAGGCTGTGAGAGAGCTTCAAGATGCAAGTTTATGCTACCAATCAACAATCTAATTGTGTCTTGTTTGCCTTTGTGTATTTGTCCAATTCTTTTTATGAACAAGATTTGGCATTTGCACACTACAAACAATCTATCATCGTGGACTCCATCTTTTTGGAGGTATACAATAACTTGGGTGATGCATTGAAAATTACGGGGAAAGTGAATGAAGTAATTGCTTGTTACCAAACCTTCCTTCAAATTCAGGAAAATCATCCTCATGCTCTCACAAATTCCGGGGGTATTTATATGGAATGGAATATGGTAAATTTCGTTGCTTCTCCTTTTTCTATGATCCAACTGATATATAGTGCAGGGGATGGGAAAGGTTCTCAAACAATTGCCTTCAATTTTCCAAATGATGAGAAAACAATAAACAAGGTGGGGACTTCCATGGTCATGCTAAAAAAAGTTACAGAGGCTAAATTGAGGTCTATTGTAGGTACATGCATTTCTGAGGAACAAAAGAAATATGTGGATCCTAAATCCATGTTCACACATGGTTTTCCAAAAATATTCTCATCGGATTAAGCTTTCCAATAAAAAGAATACACTTGAGAATTAAAAAAAAGGAGAAATTCTTATAGCTCTAGATGAAGATGCACCGAATGTTTTGGCAAACTTTAGGGCTAATGAACAACAATACGCTATAGAAATCCTACATATGTACACTGCAAAACTAGATTATATTAACGCAACATTGCTAATTGCCTTCCATAATTTTGTAAGGGAGGCTTTTGGTGACATTCTTGTATTCTTAATGAGGCAAGACCTAATTGAAATACTCCTGCAAAAGCAGGTTGCACATTTGTTTGAGAACATACAAAAATTATTTGTTGTAGTCGGTGCAGGAAATTGCCTAGTGATAAATGGAGGTCCTACAAAGGTGGTGGTTGAACTCATTTCCACCAGCTATGTTATGTTTATAAATATTACTCCAAGGGAACATAGTTTGGTTGTTTCCCATCCAAAGATAATAAGAATGCAAAAAGAATCTTCAGAGATAGAGTTGGACTTTACAAATTTGAGTTCTAAAGTAGTCTCATCACTGGTAGGTTGGTTCGATGAACTAGCTAATGAGATTGATCCAAGTAGAAGGCCAATTGGGACATTTGATAATGAAGATCCTCGGACAACTAATCATTATGTAAAAAGTCTAATGCCCCCAATGGATGAGAATTGTCTTCCATGAAAATTCGCTTGGCTTGGTCCTATTTCCAGTATTAGAATGAGGTGGCCGAGAATGGAAGAAGAGTGAATGAGGCAATTGAACATCAATTTCATTTTTCTCACGATCAGAGCAGATGGTAAGGTAGCAGAGGATGAAATGCAAGAGGTTAACTAGGGTGAATTAGTTACACTCCCTTTCGAAGAGGATGAGCATCAAAGGAACATGATCGACACCATGGCAATGTGTGTGCTTGATTGTAGGTGTGCATATAAAGAAGAAATAATGGGGAGCAGACATGAGATTCCATTGATAAATTTCTTAGTTGACCTTAGATTAAAGGAGCATACATACTATTTTTGGTAGCCCTATTCATTTTCTCAAGAAAAGCCACTTCGAAGATAGCAGACAGGGCCTTTCACCATGGTAACTGAAATTGGACAATGGATACTGCCACTTTTCTTCTAACAGGGAAGCATGTGAATTCTAGAAAAGGATAAAGGTTGTAGTGCAACTTATGCCATTGGAAGGAGTGAGTGGATTGATTTAGACCAGACTTTAATTGAAAAACAGAAACGCGGATTTGAAGACACACTGCAAGCCTTCACCTAGGAAAGGAATTAGATAAAAAAAAAACTATGAATTTTTCCTTGGATAACATTGATGCCTTAGGATTTGATGAGACCTGTGCATTATTGTGGGATATAGATACTTCTGCAAAGATGTGAAAATTTCCATATTCAAATACTTCCAGTGAATCTAACCCAAACAACAAAGCCCACATTGTCTTAATGGATTCTGTAAGGGTCATGTTGTGGATAATTAGGAGAAATCTAATATTGGGAATGGAAAGGCTTCTAGAGTCTATGGATGCCAAGCACGGCTACAAGGAAATTTTGCTGCATGCTCAATCTGCTCACATGCCTCACTCTGGAATAAAACCAAGTTCAACTTTAGATCATACTATGTATGAAGGTGTTCTAGTCAAAGATATTATTTTGTGTTTGAAAGCAGTAAGTGAAGACAAGTGGGAACATATTGAGTTTGCAGTTGATGATGGTGTTGGGATTAAATTTTGATATGCACATGGATGGACCTGTTTTCATTGGAGTACATATTCCCAAGGAAATTCTACTATTAAAAGGTCATTGTGGGACCATCATTACCAAGGGTTAGCTAAAGCAACTATTTCAATGGCAAAGGAAATTTATCAACACAAGAGATTTTGGATGTTGGAAAAGTTATGCAAACTTTGGATAATGTGTCTCAGGGGTTTTCTATAGTCATTTGGGACCAAGGAATATAGTTGGATTGCATGGGACAAGCAATCTTAAGCAAGGAGGACTATAATACCTCCAACCGATTGACCAGTTTGGACCAAATCATATAAATAATAATAGTATTAACAAATAAATAAATAAATAAATAAGGGACATTAGCCCATGGTTTTTTTTTGGCTCCAAGTAATTGCCCACAATTTTGTTTAAGAAGCCCAACTATAGAAGAAGGAGGAGGATCAAGAGCGAGTTATGGAAATTGTTCTTTTCTTCGTTGATATTTCTGACAGCTCAGGTGAGTTTTCAATTGAGGATTTCAGGTGAGATACTCGGCCTTTCTTCGGTGGCAATCATATCTCACCCTAATAGGAAAACACAACTATTGTGGTTTCTCTAAATCACCCTAGCTGGCTCAGTATTTTTTCACTTCATATCAAGAGTTCATTCATAACATATTTTTTGAGTGAGGGTATTTGAGCTTCTCTGCAGAAGCAAAATAATTCATTATAACTGCTAAGCGTCTTGTATATTAACATAATTGATCGCAAGTGAGGATCCACACCCACTAAATAGACTGATAGGGACATCGTGGTATTCCCAGAGCTGATACCAAAGGGAAGAACAATTTAAGAGGACCGAGGAGCCATTGTCGACTGTGAAGTAAGGTCAGTAAGGCAAGGGAATTGCCAACAACAAAGGGTTTAGAGAGCATGACGGAGCCTCAGATTTTTCTAGTGGAAGGTGAAAAGGAGTATGTGTTTTGCATCCTGGTTATTTGACATAGCCTGAGCATTTGTCGCATTGCCAAAGCATTGTCACTACAGCCCTCTGAGCTCAGAAGGGAGTCGAGCATCCTCAAATCTATTCCAGACGAAAGGAAATATGGGTCCCACGTGTTGAGCGTTGGCCATACCCACCATGATCGACGTGGAGACAGGGTTATCTAGCATGAAGTTTTGAGTCGATTAATGGAATCTACGCTCTCCATCAGTTGCGTAAGATACCGTAGAAGATTTCTTAAGCACAGTGCAAAAGAGGAAGGAGGACGAGCTGTTCAAATACTGATCGAGGGAGATTGACTGGGCAATGCCTCTGCAGTGTAATTCTCGAGCCTGCAACGCTCTCTGTCATTACACATTCACCAAGCCACGACAGGGTTGTAATTCAAAGTTCTTGGCATGAGTTGGGCCAACAGTACGATCGGTCAAACCATTGCAACCACTCTCGGCAAAAATTGTAATAAACTCTCCTTTTTAGAATTGGCCCGTTGGCACTTATTATTATATGCATATATTCGTAGATCATCATATGTAGTATGGGTTTTTAAATGGAGTATGAATTATGGTGGAATTTATAATTTAGTATGCATATTTTTTTTGGAAGGGTATAAGTTTTCTTTTTACATTGATAATTGTCACTCATTTTTCTTATTAAGGATATTACAACATGCTTCACTATGTTTGAACACGATTTACTATAATTAAATATGGTCAAGTTATGGTTGATAATAAACATGGTAGTCCATGTTGATCATGGTTGACTATGGTTGGCATTGCCGCATTATGGTTAAATACAAGGTTGACAATGGTTGACAACGGTTAACCATGATGGTTGATAATTGCCTATTGTTCAAGAAGGTTGATGAGGTTGACTATTGCTGACTTCATTAACAAGGTTGACCATGGTTGCTCGAGATTGATCAAGGTTGACCTTGGTTTACCATTAATGTAACAATGTATTAAAGTTACATTAATTTTGAGCATTGTTATATTAATGTTGGGAAATCATGTTTGATGTTATATTAGCATTAATGTTAATGCTACATTAATTGTTGAAGAGGGTTGACAAGGTTTACCATGATTAACTATGGCTAACCATTAAAGTAAAAATTTATTTATGTTACATTAGTGTTGAGCATTGTTACATCAATGTTTGTTAACCATGGTTGACCATCATTAATATTACATTCAAGTTAATGTTAATGTTATATTAATGGTTGAGGGTTGAGGAGGTTGGGCGTGATTGACCATAGTCAGCCATTAATTTAACATCGTATCTATGTTACATTTTTGAACATCGTTGACCATGGGTAAACTCGGTGACCATATTTGACCATGGTTAAGGTTGCTTTATTACGTTTGAGCATGAGTGATTATGGCTATAAATATGGTCCAGTTATGGTTTATCATGAACATGGTTGTCCATGTTGCCCATGTTGACGATGGTTGGCTATGGTTGACATTGTTTGACTCTGATTAAATATTTTTTTACAAGGGTTAATCATTATTGCAATGGTTAACCATGGTTTCCAAGGGTTGTTGATTGTTGATGATGATTAATTATGTTTCAAGAGGGTTCGGGAGGTTGATAATGCTTAAGCATGGTTTCTAAGTGTTTTTGATGGTTGATGATGGTTGATGATGGTTGACTATACTTCAGGAGGGTTAACAAGGTTAACAATAATTGACTATGGTTGATGAGGTTGACTATGGTCGACGTTCATTAACAACGTTAACCATGGTTAAGGAGGGTTGTCCATGATTAACCTTGGTTGATCTCGATTGACTATCAATGTAACAATGTATTTATGTTATATTATTGTTGAGCATTGTTACGTTAATTTTTTTCAACCATAATTAACAATGGTTGATGTTATATTGGTGTTAATATTAATGTTACTTTAATGGTTGAAGAGGGTGGATAAGGTTGAGCATGATTGACCATAGTAAACCATTAATGCAACAATGTGTTATCCAGCATTAATATTGAGAATTGTTACATTAATGTTTCTCCGCTATGGTTGACCATGGTTAAAGTTACGTTGGTGTTAATGTTAATGTTGCATTAATGGTTGAAGAGGGCGGGTGAAGTTGACCATGATTGACCATGATCAACCATTAATGTAAAAATGTATTTATGTTACATTGTTGAACAAGGTTGACCATGGCTAAACTTGGTGACCATGTTTGGCCATGGTTAATCATGTTTGACCATGTTTGAACATGGTTGACTATGGTTAAATATCTCTAACTTATGGCTGAAAATGAACATGGTAAGCCATGTTGTCCTTCTTGCCCATGGGTCACTATGATTAACAATTCTTGACAATGATTGACCATGGTTTAATATGATTAAAAATTGCTTACAGGGTCGACCATTGTTAATAATGGTTAACCATGGTTGCCGAGTGTTGTCGGTTGATGATGGTTGACTAAGGTTTAGGATGACTAATGATGTCGATAAAGGTTGGCCTTTGTTGAATAAGGTTGACCATGGTTAACTGAGGTTGACCTTGGTTAACCATTAATGCAACAATGAGAAAGAACTTATGAAAAAGTGTACAGTGCCAAGGAAGAAAACATAGGGCAATCAACCACCATTAAGAAAATCAAGATGGAGAGTGACGATGAGGGTATTGATCCCACTTCTCTCTGTGAGATTTCCCTTCTATAGATGCTTTCTCAAGACATCCACATTTTCAGGATGTTGGATGTAGAACACACAGAGAACAAGAACATGAAGCCACTCATTTACTTATTTTTTAAATACATGGACTCCTATTTCAAGAAGCATATTGATGGTTATTGCTTACGTTTCTGCTCAATTTTTTATGAATAGGCTATAATCTTAAAAGGACATTGACAAACATTATATAGCAAGTCAATTTACTGGTGAAAACGACAGAATTTTTGTGGGGATGGATTTTCAGAAATCAAGATGGCCCCGATGTTAATGCTGAAACTATTGAAGACACTGTAATTTATCATCGAAACTTCAAGGCTGGGGTTTTGAATAAATTATTCATTATTTAAATGCACCCGGAATAGATTCCTATGATATCCCGAAAGGAAGCTGTAGGAGTGCATGGAGTCGCTGCCAGGTTTGACCAGAGTAGGATTATCGTGGACATTTATAGATTTTGATTGTTCTAGTGCAAGCTTTAATGGTTTTTTTTCTTTCCGTCGTTACTCTTTAGGAAAAATTTTTTGGCATTTGGCCCTAATTTGTGTGCTTGAGGACCTACTGGCTAAAACTTCCTTCGCATCTCACAACAGGGTAAACAATTATTCTCAACCATCTCTATTTATCTTTCTTCCCTATTCTTTTAAGATATTATAGTATTTATTTCTCTTTATTTTGTATATTATATTCAAGATGAGACTCAACTAATCTTTATTTTATTGAAACAATCATTACCGGTAAATGATGTTTTCCATTATGTTGATAATGTAAATAATTGGTTTACTGGAAGTGTTTTCGTAGCAGGGAGGGATTGTGAAATAGAGGAAGAGAAATGGTTTTAAATATACATACTAATAAATGGGTAAGTATGCTAATAACAACACCATTTCCTTCCTATCCATAGTTGCAGAGCATAGTGATTATGAGCCGTTATAAAAAAAAGAAGAAGAAGATTATATAAACATAAAACCAAAACCAGAGTATATAAATAGAAAAGTTCTAACTTGTAGCCTTGTAGAGAACTTATTATGCCCATGAGTAGGATGATAAAGGGTTTATATATACTAGTGCGATGGAATTGCAAAATGTTTTCTCTATACAATGGTGAAACTGGAAAAGGGATTGTCCATGCTACTGTGGTGTTAGTAGAGGGTATTCAATGTAATCTATACTAGTGGGTTGCCTTGAAAAAGGTTTGTGGTTTTTAAGAATGAACATCTTCACTATCTAATTTCAATCTTATGACACCACTTTGGGAATATTTAGAAAATAAACCTTATAAGCAACCTTGCTTTGTCATCTCATAACCTAGCTCAATAGGTGGTATTTGATTTAGATGCAGGGATTGCACTTTGGTTCCCAATTAACCATGATTCAAGGAATTATGTTAAGTACTTAATAATGTTTTTATTTTAATTTATTTATGAAAATTGTATGTATCTATATTAAATATCATGAAAACTTGACCTTCTCTCCATCGCAAGAGAGCCAAACTATGATGTCATGGATTGTTTCCCTAAACGGTGTGCAACAATAACTAAACAGTTGAATGGTTGTTGAATGTAATATGCCCCTTGATTCCTAGCCTATCCAATTTTCAAGATGGTAAAATGTTAGTTATTTTGAAGAAGGCATGCAACTCATGGTATAGTTGAGCAACATCAAATTTTACATGGAAACAACTAATAAATCTCCTATTGGATACAATGTCACTTGGGACGTTATGTAACAAGTAAACTGTTTGGAAAATTTGTAGATGAAAGTCCTTTTGAATGAATCCCTCAATTATGTCATGGAATGTGAGAGGGATGGAAACCCCAATTCCTAAGATGCTCCTGAGAGATGCAATAAGAAGATATAAACATGATGATGTGCTCCTCTAGGAAGCCGAATATTTGTCTTTCAAGCTTCAATCTGCGATGATTTAGTTTTAAGTGAATCCATGGATGTAGGTAGAGGTAGAGGTAGTCATTTTTTGGACGGGGCTTACCTACCTTCTAGCTCTTCTATATTACTAATGTTCTTTTTTATTTGAAGGAGAGCTAACCTTCGAGCTTGCCACTCTATAAAATAACCCATCCTAGAACTTGCCATCTCCCATGTTATTGCCAATAATAATATTTCTATTGGAGGAAATACATGGTTCCATGGGATTTAAGCATTGGATGGAAATACTATTTAGAGTAGGAAGAAATAATCTTGCCTTCCCTAGATCTAGAATTACCTTTCTTGACACAGAAATAAAGGAGTCATTAGCCCTCATATTTAATTTGTTATCCATGCATTAAAGGGAAACATATAAGAAGACTAAACTCTGTCCAGATAGAAAAACCAGTCTCTCCCCAGGTAGGAAGGAAGAAATTTTTCTATCTCCAGGAAAGAAAGGCTATTCCTTTCATGAGGAAATAATATTCTTTCCCTCCTTTCATACGTGCTTATATTTATCTACCTTTTCAAGATTATGTTCTTTATCTATAGTTCTAAATAAACCTCTCCTCTATACACACTAATCATCTAATCATTGAGAATTTTGTGGCCTAAAATGGGCCTCCTAAGGAATATTATAAAATAATAGCGGAAATAATAAAATAATATTAGATTACATCATCAAATTTTAGAGGGAAAAAAGGAAAAAATAATTTTTCAACTTATCTCCCTAGCTTTTTACTCAAATTTTGAGCAGGGGCACTCATTCGATGTGAAATTTAATTATTCATCCAAGGAATACCCATGTTGCATATTTTTTGTTGACCCCGCTACATGAAAAATAATAAATGCATGAAAATTGTTATTACAATCATGGTTTTCATGTATTTCTCTCTTTTCATGTAGCATGGTTAATCAAAAGTATGCAACATGGGTACTCCATGGATGAGGAATTGAATTTTTTATCCAATGAGTTCTTCAACTCGAAATTTGAGTAAAACCATAGGGAGATAAGTTGAATATATATATATTTTTTATTTAATATTTTTATTTTTTTACTCCAAAAAATGGTCTATCGTCCCTCATGGTTAACATCATTATCTTGAATACTATTGGTTCTTATAAAGTTGATTTTGGTTGTACATTTTTGTTTGAGGCCCATTTTTTACCTCAAAATTTCTCTAATGCGTACAATCCATTTAAGATAAAATTCTCTCTCTATGGCCTATATGTATGAAGTTAGGATCAATACATATAAAGGATAGGTGGAAATAGTTGAATGTTCTTCATATTCAAAACAATGCCTTATTTTTTCGAAATGGACATTTTTCAACCCTTCATATGCAAAACAATGGCTTATTGTTTGTCAATGGATCTTCTCAGAAAATATAAGAATCTTATTTTCATCTCCCCTTATTTGGAGATCTTCTATTGCTAAAAAATGTTTCATCATCCCACTTTACATTCAAATATTCCATAACTCCTCACATAATTATTTAAAGGGTGCTAGCTCAATGGAGGAGCACTTGCCTTATAAGCAGGAGGTTGGTGGTTCAATTCCACTATGCCCTAACATGAATTAATCAATGCCATTGTAGTTTATTTTTAATTAAACAGGTTTTTATATTGATTTATTTCAATGGTGTGATGTTTTTATGGATTAATTGTTTTATATTGTCTCTAAAGAGAGAAAAGTGATATTATATTGTATTAAAATATAATTTTTTATCGTCTCTAGAGAGACAATAACTATGATTATAGAGACATACTCACAATATTCTTTAATCCAAACTATTGTCTTTGTAGAGACAAAAGATAAATTGTCTCTTAAGAGACAATAATGCATGTGTTATATATTATTTTTATAGAGACAACAATTCGAGACACTCCCTTAAAGACAATATTTAAGACAATACACAACTTTTTTTTGCCTCATGTTAAGACAATTCCCCCAAAAATTGTCTTAAAAACCCCCTTTATGTTGTAGTGATAGAATCAATTCATTATATATTGTACCACTTAAATCATATATAAAAGTTATAAAATTTCATATAAATTCATTTTTGAAGATACTTATTTGGAAACCTTAAAATATATCTTAATAAAATTTCATAAGTTTTATGACACCATTATGAGATTTCATAAATTTTGAGCTAAATGGTTCATATGTTAATACATTGATATTTAAAATAAAATGATTATGAACCTACCGATTAAATCATGGATTTTAATACAATGTGTAACAACAAAGGATACAAGATAATTTCACTCTCCATAGCCAATCTTTACCATTTAGGCATATTACAATTGAGTACATTTGAAACCTTTAAATAAGATTCATCACATCAAATCAATTACTATGGAATAATACCATGCATGAAAACTATTTATAGTTTAACCCTTAAATGATCTTCATCACATCAAATACCATGAACAAATACCATGGAATTGAAAGCTATTTATGGTGAAAAATTATCCTCTTTGCTTAAAAATAGGTGAATATGATTCTAATTTTTTCATACCCACTTAAAAATAAGCTGATATAATTTGTTATTTCTCTTATTAGCTTAGAAATAGGTGAATATGATTCCTTGTAAAGTATAGGTTGTGGCTATTTATAAAAAAAAAACAATAACAGGGTTTTGAAATAAGGAGAAATATGAGATATCTAAATAACATAAAATATCTATGAACGTATATTATCTTAAAAATGCATATTTTGGCTATGTTTCACCTATAGAAAACACCTTGGTTGGTTATATGGAATTGACAATGCCTTGATCCTTGTTTCATTGTAGAAATCCTTGAACTAATTGGAGGTATACTTACCCTGATTATCTAATCTCGAAACCTTCATCTTATTATTTTCTAGTTTTCAACAAGAATTTTGAATTGTTAAAGCCTATTAAATACTTTATCCTTTGTATTTAAGAAGTAGATCCATGTCTTGCGAGAGAATTAGTGAATGAAGGAAACACAATAAATTCTCCCTAGCATTGATAATATTGACATTGGTTCACATACATATGAATGCACTAGCTCTAGAATTCCTTTAGACCTCTACTCATTGTTTGTGAAATAAACCTTGGGATACTTACCAAGAGAAAATCCTCTACATACTACCTACTACTCAATGCTAAACTATGGAAAATATGTGACTATCTCCCTTAGAACAAACAATTCTCTGTAATGTAGGTTACCCATCATCTTGTGCCATGACTTAGAACCTATACAAATTGTCTTCTCTAAATTTGATCACATGTGTTACTTCTAAGCTATATTACTTTAGTTTGATAAGGACTTTTTGGTTCTTGAAGTCTATTACATAACCTTTATCCTCCGTAACCAAAACTGAAATCAATTTTTTTTAAACCTAGAACAAACAAGACATCATTAATGTCTAAATAGTTATCTCACTAGAGCCAAGAGAAAATGGTACCAACTCCTATCAGGTACGTGGCATAATCATCAATTTCAACCTACACTCTCAAATCTTTCTCCGTTAAACTTGAAAATAACTCCTAAGCTAAAGTCATATTCCTGGATACTCCATTGTCCACATACTGATTGTTCCTTGAAATTGTGTAAGTAGAAAGGAAACATACCATTGAGAAATATTTTTCAAACTTGGAAACAAGCTCATTCATCTAAGTTACTATAAAGGATGCTACACACTTGTGTTGTTTATTCCCCTTAACTTTCCTCTATTGACACTACGATGCATAATGGCCAAATTTATGACAAATGAATCACTCAATCTTACTCAAGTCGTTAATCCTTGATTGTGAGACCAACTCCTCATTTTTTCCCTTAACCTTGTTGGGTCCTTTACATCTATTCTTTTTGGCCCAATCAGGGATATATTCTCTCCACCACCCTTCTTATTGGTTTTTAACTCCACCTAACTTTCCTCCTACTAATACAATCATCTACCGAAGCCTCCCAAAGATAGGAAGGTTTTCTTCAGAACAATTAACTTTAAAAAGTGCATGGAGTTTGGAATCCATTTAGTGTCATATCATCCATGTCTATCTCTCCAACCTTCTCTCTAAATGTTGCAAGTTGATCATGGACATTTGTGATCTTCATCATGTAATTGGTGATGATGTCTAATCTGGTCCCTTGATGGATCTATGTTTGTTCCTCAATAATACATATCATTCTCCTATTAATGTTCTTACTTTGGTAGAGGCTAATGAGGGCATCGAACATCTTCACCATTTTCTTCTCAGATGTGTGAGGAATCAGTTGATCCTTCATGGAATCCAAGATCATCTACTTTGCCTTCAATTACTTCTTCTTATGTGTTTCCAAGTATTACAGATCTATAGGTGGAGGCACATCATCCTTGATGATATCTCAGATATCATTCCCTTCAAATAGCAATGTCACCTGAAATTTCTAGGGAAAACATTGGAGGCACCATATAATTTATCATCAAGTTGTGGATAGCTACTACCATACTAAGAGTAAATGTGCAAACTTACCATATTTGCATATATATATGCAAGAGTACTTAGTCGTTCAAGCAACAAAAATGAAAACCTCTAATTTTTGGCCCTTTTGGCATGTGATCTACTTTTATAAAATCTCAAGGATATCAATAAGAGACAAGCTCTGATACCGTATAAATTTTTCCAAATGCCCTAAATTATTGTTATTCTATGTTTCACTTAATTAAATAAATAATCTATGAACTTATCACATTTAAACGATTATTTTTAAATAAGCAACAATCAGACATGTAGTCGCAAAAATGAACAATGAGAAGAATTAACAAATAACTCACATGCATAATTATTTTCTCCTTCAAATCAGCTTATCACTCCAATGATCAAATCTTACAAGGCACCTCCATAGTTAGTTTTACAAAACAATCATCTATGTGTGTTTATATTAAAATAATATACAAGAATCCTTATGTTTTACTAGATTTAAAAAAGAAAATTAAAATACCAAAGGGGTTGAACCCAATGGTGGAAAGCGAGGATTGTTATAGAAACAAACAATGTTCAATTATAATGAGCAATTCCATGGAGCCATGGGTTTATCTTATGGTAATGGGTGAATTTGTGGCTGAACACAGAGATGCCATGTTAAATGGTTTCGTGAATCATGCACATATATGTGGAACAAATCCCACCCCCATGTTCACCTTTAATAGGCCGAAAGGGATTGGATCCAATGATGGAAAGCGAAGAGTTTTTAAACATTTGGCAAGGTTAAATTGCCATGACGACTTCCTTGGAGCCGCGGGGGCACCCTGAGGTAGTGGTCAAACATGTGGTTGCACCTAGAGAGGCTTGCACCCAAAGAGGCCTTATTAAATAATTTCTTGACTTGTGTACACATAAATGGATCAAAGGACACCCCGTGTCCTATTTTATAAATGTCAAAAGATATTTTCTCAAATGGTTTGGTGAACAATTTGTTTCCACAATTCCCTTGGTTCAAGTATACTAAGACATGTTGTGAGTGAATTTCCTTAAAAATGAATTTTAAAAAATGGAAATTATAATTCAAGTCTTAAAGAAAAAACAAAACTTAAAATAGTTACAGTGTGATCTCTTAAATTGTATAAACTCCATAATCTAAATTTATAATTTAAACAAATTCTTATTGAATTTCAAATAATATTAAAAAAACAAAACAAAAAATTACCAACTTTCAAACTAAGCTTAAATAATTTATCTTCCAATTAAAATAAGTATAGTTTAAAATGCTTGTTAAACATATTTTAACTTAAATTTTATCATAACTAAATTATCAAACATATTTTAAATTAAATTTATCTTAAAAAGTTATTGAAATTCCAAATTTAAAGTATGTAATGCTCCCAGTGTCCTAAAATTTTATAATTTAGTTTATTTATACACAATTTAAATAACTAAAAGCAATATGATTTAACCATCTATAATAAATGCAACCATTAAACTGCACCATTAAAATGATTGGTTTCTCATTGATTCTTCATTTATGTGAATGTGATTGGTTTATCGTCACGAGCATTATTAACTATCATTTTATAATCTAATACTTAGTTGTAAAACTTTTCAATTACCTTAGCTTTGAAGAGTCACTTAAGTGTATCCCTAGAAGTTGAGAGGTTTTAATAATAACTTCCCACCTAAATTACGTCTCACTGATAGGACTATTTATAGTTATCCTAAAATATAAGTGTACTATATCTCTCTTCCTTAAATTAAGAAGGAAGAGAGAAATCCTCTTTGAAAAGAAAAATACTTCTGAAGAGATAAATGGTCAGACCTCCCACCAACTTACTTTTGTTTGTAATTACCTGGTCTATTTAGATAGTGACATTCCACTTTTTTCAAATCCCTTTTTATGCCAATAGGTGTTATATATGGTGAGTTTCTTCGTGGTGACATTGTTTAGATTCGTTGTCCTCAACATAATTTGAAACACATGTCCCACCAAACTACCCACCTACTTCATCATCGTCACAATGAAAATATGTGACATCTGACACGTGGAGCCCCTTCAGCATGGCATTGCACTCCTCGAGCAATGCCTTCACCTTCAATTTTGTTCTGGCTGCAGTCAGACGCTTCGCTGCACAATAAAGTATTGTCCAGTCTTTTCACTGAGGACTCACTCTTAGAAACTCATAGACATTCTTAACAAGCCTCTGGTTGCTGGATAAATCATGATCAAGGTGGTCATCCATGGTCATGTATATTACCTTCAATTTATTCCTAGAGACGTCCAACAACTAAAGGGTTGACAACCCTCCTAGTGCAAAAGGAATTCTTCCAGTGTGAAAATTTATGTATAGATTTAATAGGATGAATCGAGTAAGGTTGTTGATATCCTAGGTATCTTACCATTGAAATGAAGAAAAATAAAATATGAAGAACAATACCTTGCTAGTAAAATATGAAGAAAAATACTAGTGCTATTGCTATTAACACAACTCCTCCAATGGAACAACCTCGAGTGGAATGAAGAGATTGGTAATAATGTGATCTTTGTCCAGCTCCAAAGAGAATGTCAATGGAAAAAAATGAAATCTCATTGTGAAGGTAATAAATCAAAGACACTAAATAGGGAGAAATCATATTTACCTATTATAATTGAGTTTTTTCAACCTCCTATATCAAGGATCAACATGTTTTGGTAAGAAAATGCATGCTTGATAGATAGGGAACATAAGACATAACATAATTTAAAGGTTCTGGTAGAATGTACTATTTGATTAATATTTGTATATTTGAGAGTTGCAGAAGGTGACTGGGAATCCTACCATTTCCAGGGAATTTGTCAAGATGAAATATGCCATCAATATAATAGCAAATAAATGGTTTGAAATATTATAACCACAATTCCTTTTACTCTTCGAGAAAACACCACAATTTTCATATCTGCTATGGTTAACATTCCTCGTGATCTCAAAAATCTACTTTAATAAAGTAAACAAAGTCTTATTAATAGTGAAATGAAGAGGAGGATCTTATTACACAAAATTTGAAATGAATTACATAAGGGTGACCCTGTTAAGTTGAAAGGTGGATTCAAGGTACTCGAACTATAGTTCAAGTGGTACCAATCATCGCCGCATAAAAAGTAAAGAAGGAGAAGCATAGAATGGTAGAAAAGAACATACATAATACACCACAACATGGTATGTACCTAGAACGGTGACAATGAAAACTGCTAGGAGTAGTGCAACGCTCTTACCCTATAATAAACCCTAATCATTCACGACTAAATACGATTAGGATAAAAAAAACGACATAATGACTTACATAATCATAAAATTAAAGAACTTACTTCATTATTTGAGTAAGTAGGAATAGATAAGATGCAAATGTACAATCCAGCTCCCACCAGTGTCCTCATATTCATCATAATCTTCTATGTTGCCATGAATACTATTAGAATGACGGAAATTTAACTCGCAAATCACAAATCATATATCTAAAGATTGCACCTAATAGATCAAGTAGCACTTTGGGAAATTCTCTTACAAATAGGTTATAATTTCAAAGAAGGGATGGCGCGAGTCTTCTTCAAGCATCTCATGGAATGTTTGGGTAATTTTCAAGATGCTCATGTTTACATCACTTTTTGAACTTTAGGGGATATTGAAACATGTATTCCCTTAGGAACAGACATACTTTGACCATGTACGACGTTCTCTGAAACTAAATATTTTTATTGTTTTAGTGGTTTGATGTTGAGTCTACAAATTAGGTGGCTTTGAATTATATAAGGTTCAAGATTTTACTAATTCAACCCTACATCTGCACACTATCCATGTCCTAGAGATAGAAAGATCTCCTTTTTTTTTCAAAGTGATCATGCAGTTCACACTACCTTCAATTTTTGTAGATAGACATTTGAAATTCCCTTAGAATCATCTACATCCCCTAGAAATTTATCAACTAGATCAATAGATTCAATATTATATGCTATATCACTTTCCATTTCCTTCTTAGATATATTGGCTTCAAACGCGAACTTTGCAACAACTCCAAAATCACCCTCCGAAATCAAGGCCTTCATATCAGCCTCCAGGGCTCCCACTCTTAGTTGCATGATTCAATTAATAGCATATAATACATATAGAGGCTCATATGAATTTGTTTCTTGAAATATGACTACCTCGAATAAGCTTGTATATGTGATAAATCCCAACTTTTGCACTAGCATATATGCTCCCATCACTTTTATTCATTATGTTCCATGACACCTTGCCTATATTTAATTCTTGACCAAAGCTAGAAGCACCTGATTGGATGAATACGAAAGATAATTGAATTCCATCACCCAAACAACTTTCAAAGAAAGAGGGATACTTCTCATTCATATGCATCAATAATAAGTGTGACAAATTTGAATTTGACTCCATTTGATCAACTTCAAAATCCATTAGATAAGGTACACATGTAATTGGATGGACCAATCCTTGCCGAAGCACAATCTCCACAACCTTCAGTGCAAACTCCTGAACTTGATCATTCATATACGAGCACCTTTCTAATATGTTATTCCAACAAAATAGATTATTCCTTCTCAAATATCACTATCACCACCTACAACAACAAGTACTACATAACGAGCCTTAAGTTGGGTATTCTTATTATCATGGTTACTAGAATCATGTAACCCCATTTTCTCCTTAGTGCTAATAAGATAGTCATATAGGTTACATAATGCTTGCATCTTAATGCATGTACAAACATTCGAAGACAAGGTGGCTTCAATAATCTTTCTAATCTCGTTTTCCATCATGAATTTAGGTCTAGCAATAAAAAAGAAACCAATGCTTGTATTGATCAGACCTTATTCAAAGAGATCCTTATTGAAGCCAACATCAAGGTAATGCCCCACAGTTACTATTGGAAATACTAAGGGGGTGCGGGGGGTGAATCAATATTCCTTTCAATTAGTATTATTATTATCTTTTATAGCATTAGTTAATCTTCAATTATTATCAGTGTTTGTACAATGATAACAATAAACAAAAGGAACACAAATGCACACAATTTTTAAGGTGGAAACACCCTTCGGGACAACAACCACCTGAATGATTTTCTAATAATTCTTTAATATTCAACTCCAATTGAAAAGAAATCTCCAACTTCCTATAATCTAGAAAATCATTCTTCTCCAACTCCCACTGGATGGATGCTCCAACGCCCGAGATTCTTCAGTAGTCAACTGAACAGATGCCCAACACCCAATGAACTACAACTCACCCTAGCACCACCCTACCACCCTAAAGGTTTCACAGGCTTGAAACTTTTGGTGACTTCATGCACCAACCTAGCACCACCCTACCACCTATAAAAGAATAAAATAAGAATGGACTCCTGTACTAAGGAAAATGGTCCACTTTACAATGATATAGAATGATGTAGAAGAAGAAGACACACTATACCATAACCCCAACTATGACACAACCACCTAATGATGATCCTAGACGTACCGACAATGCATCTCAACTCTTGCCAGATAGACACTTGTACAAATTTTACAATGAGGCTTTTACAATGACTCTATACAATGATACTTTTACAATGACTGTATGCAGTGTTGCCCACTTCAAGACTTGATGTGGGGAACTTCTTGTTGTTGTTCTTCACCTTGATTGTTGCTCTTGTCATGCTACCCTTTCTCACTCTTCAGAACATTAGATTATGCATTGAGTCTTCTCTTGATGAATATATAATATCTGCAAAAAGTCTTCAAGGAAATACCCATGACATGATAATAACAAAACTTACCTCATCCTACAGAGCATATGTTAGTGCTAAACAAAAACTACAAATTAGAATACAAAGAACCTAATGCAATTAAGAGATAAACATGCATATAAAAAAGATACTTACCTAGAGCTTACCTCTGCTACATCATTTTGTTGGACCTTGTTCTTTGTTGCTCTAGAAATTTTAGTCCTTTACACCCCTTCACAACAGTTGATCTAGTTGTTTTCATGCCTTCTAGGAGCATGATATTGCATCTGATGTATCTTTGTGATTTCAGATCCCTAATATGTGATCTTCGGTCCTTTAGTATCCCTTTGAGTCTTATTTCCAATGCCATAGGTCTGACCTGATTTGGATTCTTCAAGGCAAAGTTATGCCCAGTCTCTTACAATGACCTAATTATGGACTAGTTCAGTAGAGAGAACTTGTACGACATGCCACGTGTCATTGTTTCCTCCTTTGGCTTTGAACATGATTCACAGAAAACTATAGTATGTGCACTATAAACCACTTTTTACCCAATTCCAATCCGCTTCTCAGAGAGAGTTACGATGATTTTCCCAAGGTCACCTCTTTGAGATGAAATTCAGGAGCCTTCAAAAACCCTAATTGTCATATATCATATGTCCGAAAATATAGCGAACCAAGATCTGAAATTCGGTCACAATGTTCATCAAGATTTCCTCTAAAATGGGTTTTCATTTCCGCATCTAAGACTTCACAAAAATAAAGTTATAGCAAAAATTCCACGATCACTACTTTTGGAGGATATATGAGATTTCTTTTTATAGAGTTAAGAGGGGCTTCTGTACAGACTGTTGGAGGGATTTTAGGAGCTTAAAAAATTATTAATTATTGAATATTCAATGACCAAAATTAATGATAAATTCCATGCCACAACCCCATGGGTTTTTAGCCCACTAATTGGGGTTACTAACTTCAATTTTGATTAACTTACAAACCGTGAGAAATTGCGAGGAGAGATATATACTGATAGAAATATATTTTTGAGTAGAGTATTCCTATAATGGTTATGAGACGAGAAACCATAAATGATGGTGCCCAATGTGCCATGGAATTTCAGGGTCATCCTTGGTGTTTCTTGGGTTGACATCAATGACAACCTCAGATCATCTTTAGATCAACAGTTACAAGGTTGGGTGATGTCAAGATTCTGCTAATTAATTCTTAGGAAGAAACAATCACCAACTTTTACACAAACATTTAATGGAACATTGTTCAATCAACGAATTCAATTCATTTATAGCTATGGTGCATAAATAACTATGATGCATAACTGATATATGTTCATAGGTCTTGTAATCTTGTGATCTAACCATCCAAACCATTTTCAAAGGAAAAAAAATTAGAATGTAAATATGTCCCAGAATCTTTATTAACAACATAAAATTCGTTGTACAAATGTCTTTGGTATCTAATCATAGAACTGAGCTATTTATGCTCTTCTTTCTAAAAACAAAGGTTAAAGTTTCAAAACAATATTCAATTTGTAAACTTATATAAAAAATAATAAAATTTAACTCTATTTTTCACATGTTCATGCTACTTCCACAATTTCCCCAAGAAATCTAAGTGTTATGAAGAGATTATTATCATTGATTTCCGGTATTAATTTCAATGCAAAATGTTTAGATATATTGTACCATCCCGTCATTGTTGATTAAAGAGCCAAAAGGAAACATCTTAGTCAATGCCATAAGAAGAATCTCCTTGGCTATTCCAACATCCTACCCTTGTTTGGCTTCACTATGACCAAAGGAACCCAATCTCTATCTCGATTTGCAACATTACTATTCAGTGAATCCCGTAGATGTGTAGGTATTCTTGTAAAGACTTGGAAATTGGATTGTTAAATGAATTACCCTAAAAGTTTCCGCACTTACAGTGATTTGATAAAAAAAAGTTGCGAGACAATGACTGCAAATTCATAGACTTAGTTTTATATCTATTGTTTGAGATCATCCATTAGAACGATGGTCAACCTTCTTCAACAACGCCCTGATCTGATTTTGGAGAGCTCTAATAGCTATATATCTGAACCACAATACGTATGTTCATTGCCTATTATAATATTTACAAACAAAATGATACTCTTTTGATCCAAATCAATACCTCGTCTTTAACATATGTACCTTGTAGTAAGATATATTTTTTTCCAATCTATGGAAAGAGAGAAAAATAATATAAGAAATATAACCAAAGCAAAAACAAAATCGATCATGTAAGGTAATAAAATGTTTGTGTTTAAATATGTATTCGTTCAATTCAGAATAATACGAAAAAAATGAATGGCTTTCATGAAAATTTCAATGAAAATCTTTTTAAAATAAAAAAATGTAAAATTTAAAATAATATATTTTATTATTATAAAAATTAAATGCTATTTTATTCAAAGTAAATTAAATAAATATTACTCATTTAAATTATAAATTTAACGTGGAGTAATGAAATTTACTTTATTTATATTATATTTACACTTTTATCTAATAATTTTTCATTAAATTTATTAAAATATTAATTTAATTTTAAATTTTAATATATTAATAAAAAATAGCTATTATTTCATATTGTACTATATATATGTTGTTCTAAATTCATTTACATTTTTATAGGTTTGTTTTTCACCCTTTCGCTACAAATACTAGTTTAAAAATTATGAAGTTTATCGTGCCCGACGAAACATCGCTTCCTTTCTGGAAATGTGGTAAGCTCAATCCACCACACGTTAAAAAAAGAAAATGGTATCCACATAAGGACTCAATCCACCACACGTTACAAAAAGAAAATGGTATCCACAGAAGGACGAAGAAAAATCATCAACCAAGCTATTTTCTCAAACAACAGTCACGTGCATCTACAAGTCAACTTTCTTTTTCAAACGAAAAAAACTTGTTATATATAATGTACCATTGCTATATGTAATGTTCATATTGCTATATTTTTAGCAGCCTTGTTTACAAAAGCTACAACACATGAGTTTTATATTTATAGTCACTTTTCAAACAATATTGTACAATGTTTTATTCAAATTTAACTTTTAAGGAAAGGATAAGGCAACATATATATGTGAATTTGTTGAAGTCTAACTAATGCATTAACCTGCAAATTTCAAGTGGCAAGTAAACACAATATAAACTATTCCTGCACAAAACGATAACAACAACTCTCGAAACAAAGTTAGAAAGGCATCTTGTGAGCCATAGTAAAATTTAGTCATTTAAAAACCAAAAATTGATTATAATTTTAACCTTCGCATTTGTGCACATAACTCAGTTATATGATAAAAAGATTGTACCAAAAGACAGAATAAACAAATCCATTGGATGTTGACACATGAACAAAATGAATTAACACATGAGAGTAAATAGATTGTGCATATGAATTAACACATGAGTATAAATAAATTGATAATTTGTCAATAGCAACAATTCTAGCGATATTATATTACATTTGTCTACAAGGAGAAAAAAGACTAACAATGTAGCCATAAGATTCATTACTTTAGTGCATAGGAAACAAACATTGTCTTTTGTGGTGTTTGTTTGCTAAAAAAAAACATACCTGACACTTTGTACAAAAACAACATTGTGCAATGAATATGCATGTCATTGTCACTGGTACTAGAGAAGTTCTTCTGCAATTGACATAGGTTTTCCAAGTGGCATTGCAACAAAATCTGGGTTTGTCCACGTTAGTCTGTGACAATGAGCAAGAGATAAATATTAGTGCAATAAAACAAATGCTAATACAAGATTTATGTTATTCAAAATATTCAATAAATAAATGAACTTATCAATGATGCATTGTTCTAGGAAGACACATACATTAAGAGAAACCAAGCTAGAGGAATCGCAATTGAACAATTTTTTTTCAGAGTAGCTTGATGTCAACAATTATGTTAGTAGACAACTTTCGTAGATTGAACATTGTCGATGATATGTTTTCTATATACTCTTGGAAACTTCTGTTAGAAATTATTGGACAAAGTTGTTGGAGTTGTCGCATTTGCAATTTGCAATCTATTCTGTTGTCAAATGTCTCTATTATGCAATCGACAATAGGACAATATGTAGTTGTTTTATTTATTCAATTCGTTGAATTTGGAAGTGTGGGATAGAAACATTGAGCACATATTTTCTCATAAGGTGGTGAGAAAACATTCTATTAGTTGAGTATCCCTTGCACCTATTTCAAAAATAACTATAATTATTAACACTCGATATGACATGATAGAAAAAATATATGGATTTTGAATAGAATACTAGATGTTCATAGAATGAAAAATGTAAAAACAATTAAATACTTGTGTTTTTTATTTAATGAATGACAACATATGTTCTTTTGTACAATTATCATTAAGAACATCATTTAAAGTTGTTGCTACAACATAGCATTTCGCATCCTTTTGGTCCATTTCTGACAATATTCTCGAATAGATAAAGTGGTTTATTTTTAGATCCAAGTTCATGCTTTATTGCTAAGAAGTCTTCTTTGTAAGTTTCATTCATTTTCAACAGTCATTGAATGCAAAGTTTTGAGTATAATAGTTATCGAATATTGCAAATATGAAAGCATAATGTTTTTTTGTGTCAGTTGACAAAGAAAGAAACCTCATAGAAATAATTATTGGTCAATGTTCAATAGAATTTGGAGAATTTTTTCATGTAAGAATTGACTTAGAATATCTGTATCATGGGTAGTCTCACCATATTTGATGTTGAGCTCAAACTGTTTGTTGTTTTGGTGGAATGCTATAACAACAACTACAACAGAACCAACTGGATATGTCTCATTTGATAGAAGAATATTTTTTATTGTTGTATTTGGAGATAGCCTATGATTGTTACAAACTTGGGGAACTATTTGCACTGAACTTGTTTTAGTTAAGACTATACAACTTTTTGCATCTCCTCTCTCAAAGAGCCCTTTTCTTCTCAGTGCAAATTCTATAATACATATACTTTTTCCAGGACAAATCTTGTCACAAAATTAGTTTATAAGACTATTGCATATATTGTCTGTAATTGTTATTTGACCACTTTTGTCTACAAGATCTGCATGCACTAATTGTGCTTTGAATTGTGAATTTTTATTTATGTTTTTCCCTGTCCATACTCTACAAAGACATCACATGTGTGTGCACCAATGCATAATTGTATAATTGAGCAAGGAATGCTTTGCACAATTTTTAATCTGTGCAATTAAAAATAAAAAAGTAAAAAATAGTTAATGTTGATAAATTCGCATTTGACATATAGAACCGGTTGTCCGAAAAATGACATATTGCTAAATATAGTAAGCATTCTCACCTCTTTGTATCTTTCTCTTTTGTCATTTGTGCATCTGGTAGCTGCGAACGAACCTTATTTTTTTCAATGATACTATGAAACATGTCAATGACTTGCTGACATTAGTTCCAAAGGAGTAACTTAATATCTGACATAATTGTATAAGAATGAACAAACGAAAATTCCAAAAATTAGTGTAAAAAGAAAAAATATTTGTGAGATCAAATAATTTATTTTCCCATTTTTTTTTGTTCCCAAAGCTGTAAAGAATTTGGCAAAAGTTGAAATACGATCAATATATCTCGTAAATGAATTAACGTAATAGTCAAATGAACATTTTTTATATTTTTTGTTGATTGTTAAGATTGAAACAATAATAAAGGAGAAGCACAACTCTACATTTGATATAGGTACTTGTGATGCATGTAAGGTAAATATCTATCTATTTCAAAATAACCAACTTCATTAGAGCGCATGAACTTTGGAGGCAGACAAATATGGAGGAGAAATAACCAAAATCCAAAACATCAAAAAGAAAAACAATACAATGAGAAACAAATGGTTTTTTTATACTAAGTAAGGATTTGAAGTGCGTTGTAATATGTAATAGAATATTGATTGTTGGAAAAAGAAATAATTATTGCAGTAAAAGCATTTTGTGGTAATTCATAAGAAGCAACTACAAGAAGAATTTCAGAAGAAATATTCATAATATTATATCAAGTCCCTATAGTGGCAGTAAAATGATGTAGAAAATTGTTGCTAGTCCTAGTTGTTGGTACATTGTTATTGATTTAACTATTGGTACATTTCTATTGTTATTGTTGGTACACATTATTATTTACCAGTATAATATTTGTTAAACCAAGCATATTTCAAATATAGAAACATTGGAAAAAAAGCAGAAGGTCTTTAACTATTATAAAATTCATAAGATTCTCATTATGGCCGAGAAGACCTAGGCTCTCATTGAGAGTATGTTCATTAACATAGTTCTTGCAAGCCAATTGATCTCTAGCTATCATGATTTCACAACAAAATAACAATGGAAAACAAGTAATGGCATCCTTCAAACTAATTAAGACAAAATAATAACAAGAAACATTGACAATAATAGTATATTGCATATAGATTCCCTGGCATTAACTCAATGCATTAAAAATAGTGTTACTAATTGCTCCACATTCCAATATAGATATATTATATGTTTACACACATGAGGTAAACCAAGATAATAATAAATCACTTCTATTCTCTCCAAGAGAAAAAAATGCCTAATAAATGAGGTATTTGAAAGCTAGTGCATAGTGTGTTTTAGACATAACAACCACATGAGGAGGAAAAAATTATTGGAAGAACAATTATTTACACTGTCGTTCAACAAATTAAAGAATTAAATGATCATTTATATACAATAGCCAATTAAAAAATTAATGTACATTTTAAAGAGCAGTGTAGATATTGATGTAGATGTAGTAAATATAGCTAAAGATTGAAGAAGAAGACACATAGACAGTCGTTTGAAAAGGGGTTATTTGTGTCAATGTTCAGGAATTTGTGGAATAAAAGGAAAAACAAATAAATTGATTGGAAGTTTTATCTAACATGTCATTTAGAAATCAAATGAGATATTTGAAGGCTAGTGCATAGTGTGTTTTAGATGCAAGAGACATAGCTAAAGGAAGAAAATATTGTAAGAAAATTCATTTACGAGGTTTCCCAATATATAAAAAATGTAAATGAGCAAATGTATACAATAAACAAGACAAAAGGCAATTTACATTTAAAGAGCAATGTAGATATTGATATATATGTAACAATAATAGCTATAGACTATACAAGAAGATACATGCATATGTTAACCATGGCATACATGTCAACAATGAATATTAAATATTTATATTTATGACAATCCAAGTGGGTTGGGTGCTTGAGGGATCTAATGTGTAGAAAACTGAGTGTCACAATCCAATTGAAATCAGTTTTTGTGCATGTGTGCAATGATAATGAAATTAGTAGAAATAAATTGAAATGATTTACAATTTGAAAATCCTTTTGTAATAATACAATATGGCATAGTTTCTTGTACCTGTTATATTGTTCCATACTTGAAAGCGCCCTTCATGTGACTATGAGACAATGTCTATTGGATGCAATTGTTTCAAATTGTAGGAAAGCTAGGTTGAAATGAAATTTCATTAAATTCAAAGGTTATGGATATTGGATAGGCCAAGAGAAAAGTTTTTATTATTGTATATTTTCCAAGATGGAGAGCTCAAAGACGAAGTTCAAACTTAATTATTGTAATAGATGATGAATTGTTTGTAGTGTTTTTTGTCGCTTTTGAATAATGGTCTATAGATGAGATTGTACAAGTTCCACATGTAAATGAAATTGAAATATGGGTTAGTTGGATGATTGATTCTCTAGCTATGATGCATATGTTGTTATCCTTGTTTTTTGAGTGTCAAATATTTCAGAACATACATGAGCATTTGACATTTTCCTTTAATAAAATAAACATAGGAATTCTAGTTCAAGTGTACAATGAAGGTACGGTGAGTCATATAGTGCAATGGTTTATCCGATAACCATAAAAAAAATCGAAGGAGACATATCTATTTGCAATATTTTTCCAAATGTGGTCAAGCAAAGAGCCATAATAAGTTGTTGTTGTTGTCGTCTATAATTTGAAATTGTTTTGTTGCATAAATGAAAAAAAAAATGTCCATAACTATTATGTAGCACATACAGATTTAAGTCACCAACAATAATGATTTGATAATCTGTTGGCACTTGTTTTAAAATGTATTTTATAAAATCATTGATTTCGTTAGTTGTTGCATTTGTTGTACATTAGACATTTGCAATCACAATAGCACTTTTTGGAAAATGAAATAAAGAAATTATTGATTCAATATGATTTGTTTTGTACATGAAGACATTTTGAATTGTGAGGTTTTTTGTATAACATGTCAAAATGCCATGCCAACGCAATAGTTGTATGTGCTTATATTTTTCTGCAAACATTGGATTTGGTGGAGGCACACTTGTTTTTGTTTCTTGGAAACAAAGGATATTAGAATTCATCATATCATAGTCAACGATAATATCTTCAAATTGAAATGAGAGGCTTCGTGTGTTCAATGAACATATTTTGAAGTAGCCATTTATTTTTATTGACTGTGAACTATATTCAAGTTGCAAGGGAGAATTTTCTCTAAGTCTTTGTCGCTCAATAACTTTTTTAGAGAGATTTAAGTTTTTTTGTTCTATTTTGTTTAT
>APFE030907091.1:8164-49687 GCA_000404065.3 Pinus taeda | reverse complement strand
TAATAAGAATAACTCATTTTTATTTTTATTTTAAATGTTACTTTTAAAATTGGATTATAAAAGAAAAACGTTTAATTTATAAATGAAAAAATGAACGTGTCTCATATTTCACATTGGAACTGAATTATTCAATTGAAGTATATTTTCCTCTCGTTTTAAAAGAGAACCTAGCGAACATTTCAAAAAATTAACTTTACATTTTGTAAGGTACATTCAAGCTAATCGAATATTTTATGTACACTTCAACAATATTTATGTTTTATAAGTAAAATAAGATGAACGAGGTGAAAGAAGAATACCAAAAACTCTAAAAGTGCATGTATGGATAAAAGATGGGGATAAATCATTCATGTATGTATGGATAAAAGAGGAGTAGAAATTATTTATGTATGTATGGATAAAAGATGAGGAGGAACTATTTATTTGTGAATAAAAGATAATGAGAAATGAAACAAGTTAGGATGGATATATTTTTGAGAGAATAATGGAAAAATTTGAGGAGATATTGTGGAGAGAGTATGAGAAATTATTAATGAGAGATTTTGGATGGAAAAATTTGAGTAGATATTGTGGAGAGAGTGGGAAATTATTAATGAGAGATTTTGGAGAGAGCATTGGAGACGGTTATGCATTTAGTTTAATTAATAATTATGAATTAGTTGTTATGGTTATCTATTGTTTATGAAAAGACTATTTATATAATGAAAAATATACAAGAAAGTCTATTTATTAACATTTTGTCTTTGGAGATTTTTGATACCATTATTTTTGGCGTCCCTTGCTTCCCAAATTGTAGTCTATGTGATTATTTTAGTTTGGTTTTTTAAATAAAGGAAAACTTAGTATGAATTAATTGTTAATGGTGAGTGAGAATAGTTATTGATTATTAGGTGAGAAAAACATACTATTCACCAATATTAATTCATCGTTGTTATTGAGGGAAAATTAGTTTATCTAAATTAACCCATCCTATTTCATTATTATTAAAGGAAAACTACGTTATTTACAATAATACATTGACAAGCATTTTTAAGAAGAAAAAAAGTAAGCATCTATTTATGTTGAAGAAAGAGGAGCTCTTAAATAATTAAAAATAATTTTAGATCTTATTTCAAAAACTAATTTACAAAAATTTATCATCTCTTATAAGATCTCACAAAATTTAGAAATAATAACCATTACATAAATAATACCTTAACAATACACTTATTCACCACTACTTTACAAAATACAAACTTAAAAAAAATATATAATATTTATTGTTTCCAAAAAATAACCTTATCTTAACATAATTCATATAAACTTCAATCCACTTTTCCAACATTTATATTTATCTCCTCTCTTAAAAATTTACAACTTTTCATTAAATATTATTGAATGAATTATTTGTTAAAATGTTAAATATCTAATCTATATCATAATTTAGATGAATGAATACCATTGAATTAATGGTTAAAATGATTTGACGTTTCTAATTTATATCAATCAATATCATAGAATTAATTATTGAATTGTTTTGACACTTCTCATTCATATCAAATTCATTATGTGTATATGTGTTGTTGAGGAAAACATTATAAAAATAAAAGCAAATTTATATAAATTTGTTTTTGTGATTGGGAGGTAGTTAAAATTTAAAATAGTTTGACAATGTGGTTGTGCTAGTTGCAGAGTAGGGAGACATTTTGAAGTTTAAGCCTAGGAGGCGGTAGAGGTTTTTTAGGGTGCAACTTCTCTAGCATGTAGGTGGCCATTTGTTGCCTTGAAAAGTTTATTTAAAAAGAAAAACAATCATTCTCCAATTTAGAGCTCATTAGTGAAGTCTCTCATTAGCTTCTGGGAATACCAAAGGAAAGAGAACTCAATATATTTATTCGATCAACTCAAGACATTATTGGGGCAAGTCCTCAAGGATAAGTGTGATGATCCAAAAGAAATTATCTCCTTCCTTAATGGTTTCAAGGAACCAATGACATATGCAATCCAATCTTGACTTTTTGGATGTACATTTCACTCACATGGAAAAACATATACATATACAGTGTGAATTCTGACTTTCAAGCCCCCTAACTGGTGACTTCATCAAATTCTTAGATGACTATTTATATTTTGGTCTTGTATTCATCTGTAGTTTTAGACCATAAAGTCTTTTGGTGTGTTGCAACCATTTTTAAGTCTTTTTGGTGTGTTGCAACCATTTTTAAAAATTATAACCTGGCCAACCAACCTAATAAAAATGAAACCAAATTCTTTATGAAGATAGTAAGCAACATCCTAATATTTCTTTATAAATAAAAAAAAATAATTATTTTTATAAAAACATATAAATAAATATTAAATTTCATTGTGTAACATTTAAATATATAAAAATATAAAAATAAATTGAATAATTTTACATTTACAATTTAAATAATATAATAATATTGGATATTTAATTTTTACTTAATAAGATTTAACAAAACCATCTTAATTTTAATAAACGGCAATACTTTTTATATTTATAGTAATTATTCTTCATTGAACTTTCAAATGTTCCTATTAAAAAAAAGAATATGATTCATTAAAAAATTATAACATCAATCAAAATTTTATTAAATTGATTGGTTGATAAATGAAGAAAATGATGTTAATTTAATAAATGATAACCATTATAATAATTATTAAATTGCAAAAACTTTATTAAATTGATTGGTTGATAGATAACAAATAATGTTAATCTCAAAAGATGATAATATTCATAACAATTATTCGTAATGCATTAAGAATAATTAAATTCTCAAATGGTTTTAGTAAACTAAAGATAAACTATGGTTAACCAAAAATTATAAATTAATAAATGGGATGTAAATGAAAAAATATTGGTTTTAAGGGATCGTGCCATAATTTGTAAACATTCAAAATCATCAAATTCACAAATGCATCTCATTAAAAGTAAAATATAATTAATTTAAAAAATTATAAGATCAATCAAGTTTATTAATTTTAGCATGGAGATTTTAAAATTTTAATGAATTTATTTTATTTATTTTTAATACATTCAAAATCATCTTACTTTTATATGCATTTTATAAAAATAAAATTTAATTAATTAAAAAAATTATAAGATGAATAAAGTTTTATTCAATTTAATTGTTTAAAGTCTTTTTATTTTAATTTAAGGTGGATGGAGATTTATTGATTTTTTTATTATTATTCAAGGTCTAGATTTTTTCAAGGGAATATGCTCAATATATAATGTTTATCAACGACTGTAATGTAATAAAAAGTTGCATTGACTTTTAATAAATTTAAAAAATTAGATTCATGTCATGTGACTTCCTCGACACCAATTTCCTAGGGATTTGAGATTATTCCAATTCTAATAAGTTTCTCCATGATAAGTTATTTATAACATTCATTTATATATAAGCAAAATTTATTTAGAAAAATGGTCCATTACTTTTAATAAATTAAAAAAATTATATTCGTGCTAGGTGGCTCCCCACCCATCAATTTCCTAGGGATTTGAGATTCAAAATTATTCCAATTTTAGTAAGTTCCTCCATGATAAGTTCCTCATTATTTTTTATAACATTTATTTATAATTCTTTTTTTTTCTTAAGTTAAAGTTGACCCATATCGTTTTTATACCTGGTTAATCACATAAATGTGTGCAATAGTAAGGTATTCTTCTGTGTTGCAATAATTTTTTTTGTTATATTTATGAAGCCTTAGGCTATATAGGAGTCAAGATTTAAAAATATATATAAAACGAATCAAATTTTATTAAATTAATTAGTTAGTAAATAAAAATATTATAGAAATTAAGCTTTTTATAAATCTTGATGAATTTATTTTATTATTTTATATATAAAAAAGAGATAGTTGTAAAAAAAATGAAAGGGGAAAACTAATCAATATTAAAAAATAAGTAATATAAAATTTTTATCATTCAATTAAAAATATGGAATTAAAAACATAAATAAATAAAATATTGAAAATTAAAAAATATAATAAACAAAATATTATTATAAAATATGATTAAACTAAAAAACTTATTAACTTTTTTAATAAGTAAATTTTTAAGTTTATAATCATTGTACTTTTTATTAAAAGAAATAAAATGTGTTATATAAATAGGAAATAAGAGCACTTACTTTGATTGGGGGATAACAAAATATTTGAATTTAAGACTTTCGGTTTAGTGAGACTTCATTTTCATAACCATTCCCAATTGAGTTACCCCAAGCAAACACTTCACCTTTCTAAAGTTGATCCTAAAAAGTTTTGGAGAAAAATTTTAATTAGTAAATCTAAAGAATTGGAATATCTACTTCAAAAGCCTTTCTGAATCCCCTAATTCCAGGGGCACCAATTTGAATGTTCCTATAGAGGATAATATCTTTTCTTTGGAAGACATTGAATTTGGGGTTAGGCACCTCGCTAATGGAAACACTAACGATATTGAAGGTTATAAAGGCTATTTTTTTAAAAATGGGAGGGTTTGTCCTCATCCCTCACATACACAAGCTCTTCAATTTGGTAGTGAAGCAAGGATTTACTAAGCCTTGGACACAGAGCCTTAATGTGCCAATTTTTAAAAGTGGGGATAAAAGCATTCCCTCTAATTACAAAACTATTATGATTAGTCACATTTTAGGCAATATGTACATACTTATTTTGGAAAAGAAGATTATTCTATGGCTTGAAATCCATGGTAAAAGAGCTAAAGGCCAAGCTGAGTTTAGGAGACATCATTCAATTGTTGACCATCTTGTTACTCTCAGGATCATTGCAAAGGAATGCCACAATAATAAGACTAACCTCTTTTGTTGTTTTGTGGATTTTAGAAAAGATTTTGACACTGTTCTTAGGACAAAGCTATGGAAGAGGTTGGAGGAGCTAATGGTTCCTCTCAAGTTGAGAGTTGTTGTGACAAGGCTATTCGTGAATGTTATTTCCAAGCTTAATACCACTTAGAGTTGGTTAGAAGAAATTAATTTCAATATCTAAGTCAAGCAAGGGTGTCTTTTATACCCTATCTTTTTTGGCATTTACACTGATAAGCTCAAAAAGTGTTTAGAAGAAAAGGATGCATTGGCCCCATGTTCATTGTTATGCTCATAACTCTTCTCCTTTATGCTGACAATATTGTTCTTTTGGCAAGGAGCCATGACAATCTCAATAATCAAGTAAGAATCCTCCATGATTTTTGCTCCAAGATGGTATGACGTTAACACTGACAAGACTAGAGTCATGATAATTAAATAAAAAAAATACCTACAACAATTTCATTTAAGATAATATCTACTTGGAGGAATTTCCTTCATACAAATATACAAGAATCAACATTAATCACCAACTTAAGTGGAGTTATAGCATTGAGAAAAGGATAAATGGAGGATGGAAAACTTACTATGAGCCTGAAAACAATTGTAAGTCAATAGATCTTTGGATTTGGGATTAAAAAAAAGATCCTCTTTGAGACTCTAGTCACCCTTGTTATTTTATATGGATGTGAGGTTTGTGTTGTATTATATCCAAAGAATCATGGTGGAAGATTGAGTAGATTCAAAAGCATTTGATAACCTACAACCTCAAGATTAAAGGATGTAATCCATACCCTATCCTCCTAATCAAAATTGACCTTTCCCCTATTGAAAGCATGTTATGACTAGGTATATCATGTATAAGAATAAGTTATACAACATGGAAGCCAAGAGGTTTTCCAAAATTTCTTCTAACTCTAACCAAAAGCCCACCCTTAGCTGAAGCGAGGATGACATAAGGATGCCCAATCTTGGCCAGACCGTTGGGGAATAAAGGAGGAGATCATCTTGCAAAATAAAGAGTTGGAGGAAAAAATGAAATTGAGATATCATAAGGTGGTGATCAACCCCAACCTTGAAAACCAGAATTATTTATCTACTTTGGCTAGTGTTAAGAGAACATTGCTAAGATAATAATTAATTCTCATGAGCTTTAGAGTGAAACCAAGCATTCGTTTACTCACAAAACACCATGGGAAGAAAGAGTCTATCACATGTGCGATACTAAGAGGGTTGAAGATGAAAAGTACTTTCTCTTAGATTTCCCAACTTATAGTCAAATTCATTCTATTTTTCAAAATATTTGTCACACAACCAACCTTCTTGGTCTATTAAGGAAACAAAACTATGGTGATTCGGGAATGTTTCTCTCACTTTTCTTCAAGCATGGAAATAATATGTTAAATAATTTCAATTAATTTCTTACCTTCTTAATGTCTGATAGAACATATTGGTCTTAATGGACGTTAATCATCATCATCATCACCATCATAAATTAAATGGCTAGTAAATATTGATAGACATAAATTGATAGTAGACATCAAGATACTTACCTTATAATACATCTTACATTGCCAAGATTAAAAAAGTCATAGAAATTAACTATAATTATATTTTTAACATTTAATTAAAAAGAAGCCTTGAGGGTTAGTTTAGTTGGTGGAGCCCCCATTATTAAGTATCTTTGTTATTGGGAGGTCACGAGTTCAATTATCTTGACACCTCTAGGGTTAGGCTTCATGTTTGAGCCAACGAGAAGTGATCCCTTCAAGTGGATATGCTTGAAACAATGTTCTATAAGTTAGCTTTATCAAATTTATTATATTGGTTGATGGGAACAATAGTGCATCCCCTCCGTTTCTCATATATACAGGGAGCGAAATCAGATTTCAGACTACCTCTCGAAGGTTGGACTAAGACTGGAGTGGGGGCTATAATTGATCTCCGAGCACCATGGGGAGGAGGTCTACCAGTTCTATCACCCCCCACTTATGGATGATGTGGGGGAGAGACCTAGGGAGGGTCTGAGTTTTTGTGTTTCTATTTTGTTTGCTATTGTGCTCCTTAGAGGAGCAGTTTATTTTAGATTTTTAGCTTCTTTTTCTAGGTGATGGGGTCAACAACTGTTGTTGGTATATGCCTTGGATGTTGCAACTGCAAGGATTTTTTATAACTTACAATGGATTCTCTTTCATGTGCATATGGACTCACAGGATAATTAGTCTACAGATTTATGCTCGATCTTAGTTTATTCTCTACATTATATGGTTATTGGTTTTTTTGCTTCTGGATACAATCAACTATTTCAACCTATTTTCTTTAAGATCATGTTAGTATATTACATCATGTTGTTATAGAGTGATTATGTACTACTACCATGACCAGTTTTGTCTCTTGAATGTCAAACTACGTGTAGGATATGTTGTTGATATGGATTATCATTCCATGTGTTTAAAAGGGCAGGTTTTTGGTTACTTGAAGGGGTTTATTATGAACTATATGAACCTGATAACAATAATACACACCAGAGTGTGTATGTGAAATATGTAACTTCTATTCAATATAAAATAAAGTTATGAAGTTTTTCTGCAAGAAAAAAAATTATATTGGTTGATAAAATTAGGTTTCCTCTCTCGTTGTGTTCACATACTTATTATCATTCAACACATGGTTAAAGATTCATACTCTTAAAATGTGTCAAGAAGACAACAAAAGATATCCCAATTATGAGTTATAAGCACATACTACGAGATAATAATAAAGAAGCAAATGGATGTGTCAATTTAGGATACAATCTAAAATTTGGTGAATTGATAAGTTATGCAACATCAAGTTACATTATAAACTAGGAGTGTATGTATTGTAAATTTTGCTTTATTTTGGATCTCTATCAGAAGCTCACCTCCAAACACTCCCCCTGTCTATGTCAATAATGTACCTCTAGAAAGTACAATTATGATTTTGGATAGGAAAGATTAGTCTAGAAGACTTAGACTTATAATGATGTATTTCCTAATAAACTTATGATAATATATTTCCTCATGTATTTATTGTGAACTAGGAAAGAATTTTGATCCATATAAAAATTCTCATAAATGTTTAAAGAAATACTAAGTAAATAAAAATAAATAGATAAATTTTATATTAATGTAAGTTTTATTTTTGTAAAATTTGTTATTGTGATTTAAAAAGATAAAAAAAAATATATTATAATATATTATATATATATATATATGAAGGGAAAAATTAATATTAATGTGGAAAAAATGAGTATTATAAAAATATAATGAAAAATTATTATATAAAGTGATAAAATAAATAATTTAATGAATTAACAAACAAAATATATTAATTAAAACAAATCTTATACATAGATGTGGTTATAGCAAAGTAATTTCATTTTTTTTATAAAGTAGTTTTATTTTAAAGAAATATACTTTGGAATATGTGATTTTTCTTTTTTTTCCGACTAATTGGTAATAATTATTATTATTATTATTATTATTTAAATTAGAATGTTAAATATTTTGTTATATATAATAATAAATTATTATTATTTTTTAAGTTAAGAGTAGATATATAAGATTAATTAATATTTAAAAAATTCAAAATGCACATTTTTACGTTGCTATAAGAAGAAGATTACAATAAATTATATGGTATATGATTACGTAATCAATCTTAATCTAAAAAATGAAAGTGTCCATAAATTCTTGTAACAACTCTAAATCGAAGTGTTCGTCGTTTTGAATCCGATGATGTTCATTTCATCTCAATCCGACACCGTATGCTCAAGTTATCGTGTGCTGCCTATTTGGTGGAACAACTAAAGTTTGAGCAAGGCAATTGACTGGGAAACTGACTAGGATTACGTACTATGGAGTCAACAAGGTGACTGTGCAAGGTATGATCCAATGATTGTATGACACTTGGCAGGTTTTGGTTCATTGGTTGATGGTCAAATTTGATTGGTTTGTACTATGGTTAAGTGGATCAATGAATGAGTACCACGTTGCCCAGTTATGGGCTGCCACGTGGCACCACGAGAGTGGTGTAAAAATTTGGTTCATGGTTGAACTGGCCTCCACAAGAATCAAACTTGTGACCTCCAAGTTTGCAACACAACGCCTTAGCACTAGGTCGTATGGTGGTTCTTATTTTATATAGAACCAAAACACCATTTAAGGTTTACCTTGGCGCCCTTTCGGAGGAATGGGTCGGGCTACCAGTGCCGGCCCCCGGTCACATTGATTTACATATGACCCTCGACACAACAGGGAGAGGGGTTCATAACCTTTAACTCGACCCCAAGTCAGGGAGGTAGGCACATGACCATGGCGTTCAAAGAAAGGTGCCAATGGTGGAGGGTTTGGTGGTGGCCGCAGGTCAAGGACACATGCCATGCCATGAGATCGTGTCATAGGCTAGGAAGGAGGATTTTGCGTTAGGGGGCTAGTCCTAGGGTCACATGAGCGCCCACAGGACCATAGCCCCAGGTCAAAGGTGCTAGATGGGAGAGTGCTTTGGAATAGGGAGTAGCCCCAAGTCCTTTGGACCCCAACGTGACCATGCGCCAAAGTTTAAGGGGCCCGATGAGAAGTGTGGGCAATTAGCCCGGCCCTTGGACCCGTGACACCCCATATGACCACGTGCCTGAGATTTAAGGGCTTAACTGACAGGGGCAGGAGTTAAGGCCCAACCCTCGACCCATATGGCATAATTTTGGGACTTATGGGGTCATTGGGCAATTTAATCACCCGACAAAATGCACTGGCGAAGAGTGAATTTGTCGCTCAGTTAGCTAATTTTGAGGCGTATTTGTAGGACTATTAGATAAAAGGTCGAATTTGTAGGATGATTAACAATTAAGTTCATGGGAGAGCTTAAGAGCTCACAGATTTTGGATTTTTTGGCCAAATTGAGCTCATAAAGAGTCCACTTGGGAGTTTTTGGATGTTCTGAATCCATTAGAGACCTCTAATTTTTTATCTGAGACATCTACAGAGTCTTTTACAGGTTTGAGACTAAAGGTGTATGGATCAATCAGAGTTTGGAAACAATTCTAGAAGGTATTTGGGCATGGAGAAGACCTTGTCGGGGTATTATCATCTTCATAAGTCTACTGCAACAACTGTAACTTGCAGGGTTCAGCTCAGGTTTAACTTCTCTCAACATGAATTTTTGTTTATGTGCTTCAATGTGAAATTGAAGTGTTCACATGCTCTTTTTAACTCATTTCAGTTGGAGAATGTCATCTTTGTAGGAGATGCTTTTAGTTACTGTTGTTTGTGAGAGTTCTTTGTAGGAGAACATTATCTCGTAGGGTAATAGCCACATGTTTACCTGCAACAAATGTTTATGTACTTCATTTGATATTGAATATATGAGTGGTCTAATCATGTTGACAAGCCCGGAGATGTAGCCTAGGAGGGGTGAACTCCATCAACAAATCTTTTGTTATGCTCTCCATTATGCATGCATGGATTATGTGTTGTTATGTTCATTATATTAAGTTACATATGAAGACTAATTCATGATTTGAAGGGACATTGGAAAAACATGTTGTTTTAAGACCCATTTTTAACCTTGAAAAGCACCGACACGGTCCTAATTTTTGTTTATTTGATTTTGGAAAAGAGGAAGAAATCACCTAATCCAATTTGAGATGAGTATATATTCCAAGTTTTATTGCATGCTGTTTATTTGACAAAAGTATTTAGGATCCTAGTAACTGATGGGGACGAGATTTAAAGGGTGAATTGAAATCCCATTTCCCCAATAAAATCATTCTTCAGGCCTGTGGGTTATGGGCCCAAAAAGCCTATCCACAACTACACTCTAATCTCGCTTGCCTTATTTGGAATATTGTAGGCCCTCACTAGAACAACCCAGGTGACAATGCATGATGACGTTGTCATCGTTCTTCCTCCATACACGCTCTTTCTTTTCGGGTTCTTCCACGGGTTCTTGCTGCCGCTCTTTTTGACGAAAGCCATGCTTGGCCCATCCACACTCCAGTCGCGGTTGAACCCAACAAACCCGTAGGCACTACTATCCAAAAGTCTCGATCAATATTTTTTTTTTAATATTGCAGGAACACAAGAACCCGAACCAACCGCATGAATCTTATCTACAGTAATTCCTGCTTCAATCAAGCCTGCATGCATTCAGATTTCTATCAATTAAATCTTGAATAGCCGCCCTCGATACTGACTACAACTTCGGATAGTTTTACGCTGAAGATCAAACACAGTACATGTGACCTTCGTCATTCTCTTCTCCCGTCGTGACTGCAACCTCCTCAACATCGCTCTCCAGGTCATTGTCTCCATCTTCATCCTCTTCTTCATCGCCGGTTGAAGCTGTTGAACCTTCGCCTTCTTCTTCTCAGGTCGAAGCGCTCCTTTCATCTTCAGAAGACGGCCCCCTTTCATCTTCACTCTCTAGCCACGCGATGAAGCCCCATCTGTAGCAGTTTAGGTCTGCGAGGGACCCACTTTCATTATCAAGACCTTTAGTCATTGCGTGGGAAAATATGTTGCACTCCTCTAAAACAAACAACCACTCAATTCAGACTGAAGGAACAATCTCCAATCGCTCCAAAAGATCTACAACCGCAAGAAGACCTGCAACAACCCACTCTGCCACTCTTATATCCTTCACTAGACTCTAAACGACGAATGATTGGGGAAAAAAAAAGTCTGACCCAGTGGATTTCTATTTTCCACTTGCTTGGGCCGAACAATAAATACACAAACACAAGTTCACATAGAACACATTTTTATTATGTACAAACTCAGATTACAATTTTTAAGGCATCTCAGCCTTAATCAAAACTCTCCAGCAACTACATTTTTCCCTCTCTCACACGCATAGGGTTTTTTTCTCCTCCTTCTTGATTCACTAATGAATCCTTCCATTCTTGTTATACATACATTCAGTTTTAACTGATTTTTTTAACTAAAATTAGTTCATTAACCGAATCTTGTTCAAGGTTGGCCTAGTGGTCCATGTGGTTCTCCACGTGTCTCATTCTCTAATGTTTTTTCCACTAAGGTGTTCGGATGCTCCTGCATCAGACTCCCGAGGTACAAAATTTATGACCTCCTAGTCATATGCGTTTTCTTAGCAATTCTACCCATTGTTTCACTTCATCAGTGGAATTGCCTTAATGTGAGTTGCAACCAAACCTCTACAATAGCAAGTCCTCCCTGCTACCAGATGCCCTACCAAGCTTCTCTCCTGAGCTTAGTCCTCTTTGCATCGCCGTGGTTCTCTCCTCTCGAACCAATTGAGCACTCCTGCTCCAGGTTTGCTGCAATCTTCTCACCTTCACAAAATAAATTAAAAAACTACAAGCTTACAAATCTTCAACGAAATTGTACCTCTTCTTTCTTCGCATGCAAAAACTCTCCTTTCCACAGGAAATCTTAACCTGGCTCTGATACCATTTGATGGGGACGAGACTTAAAGGGTGAACCAAAATCCCATTTCCCCAATAAAATCATTCTTCAGGCCTGTGGGTTATGGGCCTAAAAAGCCTATCCACAACTACACTTTGATCTTGCTTGCCTTATTTGGAATACTGTAGGCCCTCGCCAGAACAAACCAGGTGACAATGCATGATGACGTTGTCATCATTCTTCCTCCACACATGCGCTTTCTTTTCGGGTTCGCCCACGAGTTCTTGCTGCCGCTCTTTCTGACCAAAGCCACGCTTGGCCCATCCACGCTCCAATCGCGGTTGAACCCAACAAACCCGTAGGCACTACTATCCAAAATTCTCGGTCAAATTTTTTTTTTAATATTGCAGGAACACGAGAACTCGAGTCAACTGCATGAATCTTATCTACAATAATTCCTGCTTCAATCAAGCCTGCACGCATTCAGATTTCTTCCAATTAAATCTTGAATAGCTGCCCTCGATACTGATTGCAACTTCGGATAGCTTTACGCTGAAGATCAAACATAGTACATGTGACCTTCGTCATTCTCTTCTCCCGTCGTGACTGCAACCTCCTCAACATCGCTCTCCAAGTCATCATCTCCTTCTTCATCCTCTTCTTCATCGCCGATCGAAGCTGTTGAACCTTTGCCTTCTTCTTCTTGGGTCGAAGCGTTCCTTTCATCTTCAGAAGATGGCCCACCTTCATCTTCACTCTTTGGCCACGCGATGAAACCCCATATGTAGTAGTTTAGGTCTGCGAGGGACCCACTTTCATTATCAAGACCTTCAGTCATTGCATGGGCAAATATGTTGCACTGCTCTAAAACAAACAACCGCTCAATTCGGTTTGAAGGAACAGTCTCTAATCGCTCCAAAAGATCTGCAACCGCAAGAAGACTTGCAACAGCCCACTTTGCCACTCTTATATCCTTCACCAGACACTTAACGACGAACGACTAGAAAAAAAAAGGAAAGAAGTCTGACCCAGTGGATTTCTATTTTCCACCTGCTTGGGCCGAACAATAAATACACAGACACAAGTTCACATAAAACACATTTTTATTATGTACAAACTCATATTACAATTTTTAAGGCATCTCAGCCTTAATCAAAACTCTCTAGCAACTACATTTTTCCCTCTCTCACACGCATAGGGTTTTTTTTCTCCTCCTTCTTGATTCACTAATGAATCCTTCTGTTCTTGTTATACATACATTCAGTTTTAACTGATTTTTTTAACTAAAATTAGTTCATTAACCGAATCTTGTTCAAGGTTTGCCTGGTGGTCCATGTGGTTGTCCACGTATCTCATTCTCTAATATTTTTTCCACTAAGGTGTTCAGATGCTCTTGCATCAGTAACACTCAAGAATATAGAAATTAACTTCTTTTTTACTAACGCCATTCTATGGTTCTATGTCCATTGGCACCGTTTAGTTGTCGAACAATGTCATCCTCTTTAAGATTAGAATGAGTGAAATTATAAAATGCCCTATTGTTAGAGGCTATGGTCAAGGGGTCTTTTTGAAGATTTAAAGCTAGATTTAACAACATACTACATTAAGCTTTTAGGATATCAACCCTTTGATTTTGATGAACCAAAATGCTTGTGATAAATTGGCATGTCTAGTAATGCAACGATGCTCATTTTCATGTACCTTTAATGTCACTGAGAATAATAATATCTTATTGAATTGTATGCTCTCTTCATGCCTTCACATAATTCTCTTGAATTCTAGAATGTCTCTATTATCTATCCTTGATGTTTTGTCTAATCAAACTAGACAAACAATGATAGAACCACATAAAAGGTCTTTGCCCATCTAAACAAAGGAGGGGTTTCCAAATGACTTGTACTCTCTTTGAAACTTATAGATAAAATGATTACCAAGGCCTAAATGTTCTTCATTGTGAGACTCGACATAATCAATACCAAGGATGAGTAGGCAAACACAGAGAATCAAACATAAAAGAAGATGATAATTAAAACTAACAAAAAAAATTGATTCTTGAAGAGAAATAACTACCATAATCATAATTTGGACCTACAACTGATACAACCTTCCTTTGGAGGAATTCAAAATTCCTAATTTTCCAATGGGAACCAACTAGCTACTCAAAAAAAAACTAGGGCCCAAAGTTACTAAACCACATGTTCCAATAGAAGTAGATCTAGAAGTAACATATACAAAAGAAAACTAGATGAAATGAGGATTAAAAGTTGATAATTAAGAATAACCCACTATAAGAACTAAATCTACTATCACAACATTTTAGGCATTCCACATAAGTCACATTCCTAAGGAATATTCCACTAATTGGACAAAAGTAAGTAGAATCAACCAACATCCCAAGAGCAAAGGCAGCACTTCCTAGAGGCTCGGTTGTTACTAAATCTAGGTCAATTGAGCACCCAATTTCTATGCCTAATTTCTTCTTTATTCCATACTATTCTTTCACCACCTAAAGCGAAGCTAAATGATCACATGCTATGGGTACTTGGTGGTGTCCTTTGATCTTACTTTCCAATGCAAATAGAAGGATGTGTTGATTGCTAATGCATGTGAAAGATTAATGATTGTAAATTGGTGCTCTAATCCAAATTTAATTGTTAGGGAAGAAAATAATTATGGTGCCCCGCATTTTCATGTACACCTGTATGTTGAGTTTTGTGGCCTTATTAGCTTACTAATCTGCTGCTGGATTTGAGTCTCTTTTCACATGAAAGAACAAGGTTTTAGAGAAGGAGCTTACCTATTTTTTACTTCGAGCAATGACAACTGCTAGTTTGCTATCCATCAATGTAATTTTTCCAAGCATTGATTTGATCATCATGACAGAATCCCTCAGATTCTTTAGTACATTGACCTTTTCTTCTTTCGCTAAGAGGATTCCATGTAGTAGAGCATATGACTCCCCCTAATTATTTGTTATTTGACCAAGACCCACATGTAGGTACCTATTGTTTGTTTCTTAGAGATTATAGAGAATCATCACCACACCTACTGCCCCTAATAAACTCTCACTAATTTACCTCTAAAACATCACCCAATTAACGAGTAAAATACTTGTAACTACATATCATTGACATAATAATCAAAAGATAAGGATGTTATATAAAACATGTCACTTAAATTGTTGACGATTTTAGTACTAGAGAGAAGGAGGATGTTATCAAATCAACCTTAAGATTTGCACCTTGTAGTTAATTTCCAACAAAATTGTTGATGGCAATAGTATTAGAGCAAGCCAAGATGTTATCAAATCAACCCTAGGATTGGCATGACAAAACTTCCAACAAAACTCTTGGCGCAACAAGTGATGCATAAACTACATTAGCTCATGATAACATCAAGAAAGTGAGGGAGAATGTTATCACAACAACCTAGGGAATTGCATCCCAAAGTCAATTTTTTGATTGGCATATTTTTTTTTTTATGTGTGTAAAGCTTCAAAACCATAGAGATCTCGTGATTTTTATTTCCCATAAAAATGATATAGTTGAAGATAGCTTATCTCAATGTACAAACACACCTAACAACTAACACCTAGTTCTATGAACTATGCACAAGTGGGCTCCATTTTCGCTGTAGTCTACCTAGTCTAAGTTTTGGAGGTTTTTCGGTCATATTTTTAGGTCAAATTTGCATGAAATTTGGTCAAAAGTTGTTGGAATCACAAATTTCACCAATGAACTATTACCAGCTAATAACATCACTACCATGAACCAAGCTTGGCAGGTGAGATTGGCAGGTTAGAGGGCTTGTAGGTAGGAGCGTAATAACATATATAATGAATGAACTGATCACATAATGACATATGCCCATATCAGAACATTCATGACTCGATATTTGCCATTATGCCTTAGCAGATCATGCTGCTATGGGCATATGTCATTATGCATTCATGAATTATATACGTAATTATGCATGAATGACTCGATATATGTCATTTCGTGATGAATTACATATGTCATTTCCGTTCAACTATGAGCAGGAATGGTATCAGCGCCTTGCTCTCTTTTTGTTGAACAAGCGACTACATTCCTTGCCCGGTGTGGACAAGCGACTACATCCCTTCAATCTCTATCCCTCTCCTTATATTGAGAGCCCTTCTCCTTATTAGTCGAGCGTTCGTTCCTCACCCTGCCGGGGCACAATCTAAGCGCCCTAAGGTTTTTACAAAGCATTGAACCCATTTATGCATTTTTAAATGAATTTTAAACAATAAAAAATACAATCTAATAAAAAGTTATTTCATTGGATTCTAGCAAAAAACAATTAGACAACAAGCCTATTTTGTACAGAATGTAAGACATAACATCGTCATTATATCTTGATTCTAATTAAATTGTTATGTGAAGTTATGTTTCCCACACATAACATTGCGATACCATGTCAAACCTAACCATATCACATCTCAAGCAAATAAAAATATGTTTGTTTAAATTTTATATGAATTATATCATTCAAATATAATATATATATATATATATATATATATATATATATATATATAAACTATTAAAAATACAAGCTATATATACACAAAAAATCAATCACTTCTAAAATATGATTTTATCTCCTTCAAATTAAAACTTTTAAATATTTTTTGGAAAAATACATAATGTATCCACTTCATTCACTCAACAAAACATAAATATAGTAATAAATAATCTTTCTTTCCAAATTACACGAATCTTAAAACCTGAATATTCACTATAATAAACCACAATAATAAGACCAAATCTTAAAGCTTGAATATTCACAACCACAATAATCACACCAAACCTTAAAACCTGAAAATTCACGATAATAAACCATACCACTAAGTTAAAAATAGTGATAAATTATCTTTATTGTCAAAATTATACAGATCTTAAAAACTAAATCCAATATTAATAACATTCTCTTACACGCTCTAAAATTTTGGTGTTTGGAATAGATTTACAAGTAATCCTACCGGTATTCTCACTCCCCTCCCCAATAAAATTTGGCAAAATGACACTTGAGAATTTGGATATTCTTTTACCATCGAATATAGAATATATAATAGACAACATTGCTCAGTGAGGCCACCAGATGTTCCTTTACACCAATCCTTAGGCTGCGCCGGAAAACGAAAAACAAAACAAGATAAGCGCAGTAGCCTCGCAAGACCGTTGCCCCACAGGCCGTTCCTTGTCATGTGACCTGGCCGATGAAAGTGGGGGAGCTATATCTGTGTGTGACAATAATAATTATTATGCGTATGCGCATGCATAGCCCATGGCAGACTCATTATCATTAATATGATTCCTGGCTGCTGCTTTGCATGGACAGCAACAATGTGCAACAAAGTAAGAAAATCATTTAAAATTCAAAAAAATTGCTTTACTCTCTAATTTTCCAATGGTCGAAATCCTTTAAAGTGCACTGTCCTGCTGCACAATATTATTGTTGGGTTGGTTGAGAGCAGAAGCCCAAGTTGGGTATACAGAGCAACTAACACATATACAATTTATATATATAGTTGTTTGGTGTTTGTTGTCTTCGAATTCAGCTCAACTGGTGGGTGGCTATTGCTTATAGCATTGAGAATTCATATCACAGGGCTGGGCTTCTGGAGAAGCAGCTGCTGCATTTAGAGTTTGGGTTGAGTTAGTATATACTGTGAGAGGGATCCTGAGTTGTTTTACAGGCTTAAAGGAGAATGGTGACACAGAAACAGGCAGAGGAAGCCATTGTGACAAATTATGGAGAAATGGAGGTGGAAGCCAGAGATACACATGATACAAGTGATGGAAGCTCTATGAAGGGAGCCATTAAGAGCTTTTTCTGGCATGGAGGCTCTGTTTATGATGCCTGGTTCAGCTGTGCTTCCAATCAGGTGCACAGATCCAGTCCTGCAATATGTAGCAAGCGTCCCATGTTCTCCGTTTTCAGTCTGTGTTGCCCCATTTTTTTTGGTTCTGTTTTCAAAGCTCAGTTCTGAAGACTTCTAATTCCATACATGCTTGTGTGTCTGAGAGAGAGATAGTTACCCATCTGTGTATGTCCATCGTTTAAACAGATATCTACAGTTCAGTTCTTCATCTAGAGATTTCTGTTTTAGTAATGGATGTTCGGTAGGGGGTGTTGGGATTGAAAAATGTCCACTTGTAAGTTCAGGATATGGGTGTTAGATTTGCATGTTGGCAAATAAGTTCTCTGAAGTTGTAGTACGTTCAGCGATGGGGGGTGTCAGAATTTTCAGTTTGACTAATATGGGCGTTGTTGGATTTGCAGGTAGCCCAAGTGCTGTTAACTTTGCCTTACTCTTTCTCGCAGCTGGGTATGGCATCTGGGATCGTATTCCAGATATTCTATGGTATAATGGGGAGCTGGACAGCATATCTCATCAGTGTTCTCTATGTTGAATACCGAACTAGGAAGGAGAAGGAGAATGTTAGGTTCAAGAACCATGTCATACAGGTGATTATCTTCATACCCCTGAAGCCGCTTTTGCCATTGGGTTTGGTTTCAGGTTTAGGCCTACTTCCCACATACTTTTTTCTTTAGGCAAATTGAACTAGTAAGAGTGGGTACGTTTTGATCTCTTAGACTGTGATGTTTAGCTGAATTGCTTCCAAAGTGTGACTGATTGTGATTTTGAGCTGGCTGAGCTCACGGTTCAAATGTAACTCCATACTTGTTAGGCACCCACTAACTGATCTAAGTGTAATATACATGCCCAGGAGAAAGAAATCTGATTGCATCAAGGCAAAATGTTAGGTCCTAGTATCACGTGGTGGGGGCTCATGCAGACTAGTTGGTTCGGATGGGTTCATTTGGGTGAGGTGAAGCAACTGTGACCTGGCGGCAAAAGTGGATTTTGAGTGCCTTCTGGGGCAGAAGGCACTGGTCTTAAGGTCAATTTCAGTAATGGTAGGGAAAACGACTCTTTGTCCAAGGTTATTCCCAGAATATAGTAGGGTAGTCTTTAACACAGTTGCACATTACTGATGTTCTGCCAGGAAATTGATTTTGAGCTTGTCAGGCTCTGGAACCAAGCAGAACTCCATGTTGATTAGGTGCCTAGATTCTCTCCATGGCTCAGGAGATTCACACTAGATGCTTGTTATCGCAGTGGGGTTGGATTGGATACCCACACTGCAAAAGGCAGTCACACTGACCTGGTAGTATTGCATTTGATATGCACACCACCGCGCATGTGCAGACATGCAATAGTAAATAAGTAGACTAATCACAAAAACGAAGGGATTCCACTTGTGAGAAAGAACTGTGAAGCAATGTTGCCAGTGGGTGCCAATACTGGGCAGGTTCTTGATGTTGTCTAGTGGATCTTTTGTTTCAAATTGTACAGCTATATTGATTGTAAAATCGAAAGGATCCACATGAAATAGAGAACCATAATGTGATGTTACTATTGGAGAGGTACAGGGTGTTAGGAACCTGCAACTAACGTGACTACAAAGCCAAAGGGATCCTTTCAACATTTAGAATCACTAAAGGCAGGCTAGGTTGCCGAGGGAGGCAGGATATTAGTGAGGTGCTCGGATGCATTTTGAACCAGAGCCCATAAGTTCACTAACAAACCTAAGGGGATCCGCATCAAGCAATTATAGAGCTGGGAGGAGGGAGGGTGTTTACTTAGGGCAAAAAACCTTGGATTCCTGTAATATTGGGGCCGAGGGCCCTTGTGTTGTGATGAATTCGAGTAATATGTTGGGCCAGCTTTAGACTCTGGTTTTAAAGAAATTGGTTTGTTAAGTCCGGAGACGCTTGTGCTTAAAGAAATGTTTCGTTAAGGGTGTTCCCAAAACGGCTAAGGGAATGCATTTTTAAGTGGACTTGGGAATGCATGTTAATAGGCTGCGGGAAGTAGAACATGTTTGTAACCTAGTTTTACTATTATGGACACTGATAGAGATTGATTTTGCTTTTGCAGTGGTTTGAGGTCCTGGATGGACTCTTGGGACCTTACTGGAAAGCTATCGGCCTTGCCTTTAACTGTACATTTCTTCTGTTTGGATCTGTAATACAGCTCATAGGTTGTGCAAGGTATGCTTCATTTTGAGGGCACTATTTCACTTTCCTTAGCCTTTTCTTAGTAGTGTACACAAAGATGTATCAAATTTATCAGTGGTGTTCAGTTCTGCTTCCTTAGATTTGTGATAGGAGTTCTGGGATTTTTGCAGTAACATCTACTACATAGATGATCACCTGGACAAACGAACCTGGACATACATCTTTGGAGCTTGTTGTGCGACCACGGTCTTCATCCCGTCTTTTCATAACTACCGCATTTGGTCATTCATTGGACTTGGAATGACAACATACACTGCATGGTATATGACAATCGCAGCAGCTGTTCATGGACAGGTACATATAGCCAAAGCTCGTATAGTTTTCCCTCTGCAATAAGATGAAGTTCCCAGAGTAATTCATAGGGATATCTAACAGTGCCCAAATTGGGCAGGTTGAAAATGTGGAACACTCGGCCCCAACAAAGATGGTGTTATACTTCACAGGAGCCACAAACATCCTTTACACTTTTGGGGGTCATGCAGTCACAGTGTAAGCATCTCTTTATCAATTTTCAAGCTTTTCTATGAGCTGAGTTCTCTACGGATTTATCTGACCAATTACGGATTTGTACTCTACAGTGAAATAATGCATGCCATGTGGAAGCCTCAGAAATTCAAGTATATCTACCTTTTGGCAACTCTGTATGTATTCACATTAACGCTGCCATCTGCAATATCGGTTTACTGGGCTTTTGGAGATGAGCTCTTGAATCATGCAAATGCTTTCGCTTTGCTCCCCAAGTCAGTTTTCCGTGACATTGCTGTCATTCTTATGTTAATTCACCAGGTAAGCTGGAGCCTCTTATCAACAATTGTTTTGAAACATTTTCAATTTTGACATCGTACTCAGAAATTAGAACTATCCTGGAATGAGTTTAATGTGTGACATCCTAGAGACCCCATTTTGGACTTATTTTGCTCTGTAAACTGTTAATAAAAGTAGTTTGGTTACACTGACAGTATAATATCTTGCTATTCTTTGTGTACAGTTCATTACCTTTGGCTTTGCATGTACCCCTCTTTACTTTGTTTGGGAAAAAGTCATTGGAATGCATGATACCAAGAGCCTTTTTCTTCGGGCACTAGCAAGGCTACCTGTAGTGATTCCAATCTGGTTCCTTGCAATCATATTTCCTTTCTTTGGCCCCATCAATTCCGCAGTTGGAGCTTTGTTGGTCAGTTTTACCGTCTACATCATACCGGCCATGGCACACATGTGCACCTTCAGGACAGCTCTTGCCAGACAGGTAGCAAATTGTGCAAATATTCAGTTTTGCAAAAGAAGTTAATTAATGTTCCCCCTTTTTTGAAGGATCAGGACTCTTTGCGATAATTCTATTTGATTGACATCTAAATCACGACTGTTTGTTAACGTTGTCTTCTGTTGCCAGTCAGGATTTTCTTTATGCTAACATTCTGCTGTTCTGTGCCTGTGTCAACAGAATTCTATAGAAAAGCCTCCATTTTTCCTCCCTAGCTGGGCAGGCATGTACATCTTGAACATATTCATAGTAGGGTGGGTAGCCATAGTGGGCTTTGGATTTGGTGGTTGGGCAAGCGTGACCAATTTCGTCCAACAAGTGGGTACATTTGGCCTCTTTGCAAAGTGTTACCAGTGTCCTCCAAGGGTGTCACCTTTGGCTACTGGTGTGCCCACAATGTCCCCAAAATTACATGCTCTTCCTCCTCATCACAAGGGTTGATTATACAGGGAGACTGGCAGCTGTTCAACTATGGGATGATATGCATATGGAGTATACTTATTTGCCAGGATACGCGGCGATGCCTTACATAGACATGGAGATGTTTCAGTTCAAGTGTAGATGACCATGATGGTGACCTCTGTTAAACACTCCCTAACAAGACAGGGTTAGTTGAAAGTGCCCACAATAACAGGGATTTGTTTGTAATTTATACTCACTAATTTGTCATGGAGGAAGTATGTTTGCTTCTGCTCTTTGCCCATATTTATGAAGGGACGATGCAGTGTAACTGTTGATACAGGTAGTCTCAATTTTATTAAGGTTGGCAATACAGGTAGATAAGCAGCTGCGCTGTTACTAGTGGTTTGGCAGGGTCTAGGTTTTTTCTGTAGCATGTTCAGGTCAGTTACATGTCTATTAGTTGTGGAATGAGGATGTAAGGATCCACTAACATCCCTCAGCTTGTGAGTAAATCTCAAATGTTATGATTGTTTCATGTATCCTTGGTCTTTTTTGTTATTTGGAAAGCAGACCTATTGAGTTTTTTTGTAACGTTCGTCTTCAATATACCTCTTTCTCATTCATATGGGTTTAGTCTATTATATATGCATCCTATGGGCATAGACACTTCATGGTAAAATTAACTCGTGTTGATCTAGGATTTCCATTGGTCAAATACATAAATAGTTTGTGACACTTCAACATTTGCAAATCTTTGTGGTTCCGTGCACATGATGAAAATTTGATCAAACATTTATGGAACTTCGTTTTTGTGCAACAAGTTAGTTTGTGATATTTCCTACAAGGCTTGAGCATCAGGTAACTCAATTAAGTCGTGATCTTCAACGCATGGTCTCTGTTTAACAAGACAGATATAATGAGAAAAAAAACTTGAAAACATGGACAGTTTTAAATAATGTGAGAAGTTGCTTGTAAAAATACTGAACAGCTCTCACATCTTGTTTTATTACAAAAACATCTAATGTTGAAGTCTGGGATTCATTTTTCAATCAGTACACATTACCTAATAAGGCTTATTGAACTAAAACACAAGAGCTGGGCGCTCCACAAACAGCATTATACATACACAGTAATAATGCCTATTGACTAAATTAAATCCAATTAGCACTCAGTGCCTTGTGATATTCTGAACAGTGGAATTCATTGTGATGAACGGCTCCATGATCACACATAAGTAACCTTGATTGAGCAAGTAACATGTAGCTCAATGTGCACTGCATGCTCTGGCATTATGATTATTTTGGCCTGGATTTCACCTTTTGAAATATTTGTTTCAGCGGCAAACCTGTAGTTTCTCATAGCTTTTCTGAAATTAACCATTTTGAAATTCCAAAAGTTTTATGATTATGCATCAGTTTCTTTTTCAAATCTTATCCATTTCAAATAGGAGCAGTCTAACTATTAGATGTTTTGTTTTTTTGCCCGCACAATTTGTTTTCTTGGCCGTACAATTTTTGATGAGATCATAAATTTTAGTCATTTAAAATGTTTTTGCATAAATAGATTGATCCAGAAAAACCCTGGGTACTTGAATTCTGCAGATTATATAGCTGAAATTTATGATTCCAAAGAAGTCCTTATTGGATATAGGGAAAAATTGACCAGAAAAAATACTCAGCGAAAGACAAAAATATATAACAGTTAAACTGTTAGTTTCAAATGGAACAAACTCATTAGTGTTTTTGAGTTTTTTTTTCCAGGATTTGGTATACAATTTTTGGCAAAGATCATGAATTTTAATTGTTTAAAATGTTTTTGGATTTTAATTGTTCAATATGTTATTTGAATGTATGAATAGATTTGGGAGTCATCTAACCAGGTGGAGGAATTGCCCGGACGGCCAAAAGTGGCCGGAATCCGGGCAAAAAATTTTCAAAAAATCTTCTAGAGGCAGTGTTTGAATTGTGTTTTTGATGGTGGAAATGGATTCAGCACTGTCAAAAAGTCTAGAACACCTAAAATTTTGAAGTTTAACAACTATAATTTGGATCTACAAAAATCTTTGCCGGATTTTCTCTAAAGATGACCGGAATTTCCATAACTTTCCCGGCAACTCCTCTGCCTCCTTCTACTATGGCACACTAAAAAATATTTGAGAAACTTAAATTCTGCCAATAATATGACTGAAACTTATAATTCCAATAAATCCTTATAAGATTTTAATTCCAAATCTTTATAAAATTTCATATAAAAATGGATAAAAAAAATACTTCAAAGAAAAACAAAAATATTTAACAATTAAACCAAGCGTTTCCAATGGAGCAAACTCATTGACATTCATCGGTCCGATCTTTAAAAGCGACTCAATGATTCGCTGGGCCTATCGTTAGATCAAAATCTACTTTTCAAAATGACCATCGCAATTCATTAATTGTGTCATTCCACAGGTTCCAATTTGATCGATTGTTGAAACTCCCTGACTGTGCATTGCGGTTTTAATAACGTGTTCAAATTACCATCTTTAAGTTTTTCTCAATGCAACTGCAATTTTTTTATCAAATCCTTTTCCTTTTTCAAATATTACATTTTTTTTGGAAAAGTCCTCAATGCTTTATCGATCAAATTTTAACTTTTAAGTTTTTTTTTTTTTTGGTTGTCTAAGGAGGTCACACTTTTGTAATTTTGTCATGATAATCAATTTCCAGCTAAAATCTGGTGAATATTTTTTCAAGAAATCCATTTGGATTTCAAAAACTTTAGGGAAACATTCATTAGTTCATTGTGTACTTCACTTTCATGGGAGCATATCCTCTATCCTCCAAAGGTCACTATTGGTTTAGTGGACTTTTTGGGATTCAATCAACCTATTGTTTCAAAATGAACTAATTGCCACATGGAAGCTTCAAATTTCAAGATTTTCCGAGTGCCTTAATGTTCTATTTGGTTTTCAAGAAAATTCAAATATATGTATTGAATGCTCAATCTCCATTGATCTTTAGTATTGGTGGCACATTTTACGTTGACCCTCTTCTTTTTACATCAATGTTAACTTTGACATGCAACCTTTCAAAACAATATAAAACCTTTCAACTGCATTCAAATTTAATTTAGTAGGCCCACCTTGTAAAACAAGGTCGAAGCTTTCATCATTACAATAACACAATACCCTAATGGAGTAAAACAACATCAAAGCTTTCATCATTACAATAACACAATACCCAATACCCTATGCCCTAATACCCAATACCCTATGCCCTAATGGAGAATTTTATTTTATGTATTATTCTAGAAAATTTTATCACTTATTTGTTTATAGTGGAGGTGGATAATACAAGGGTGGAAAAGTTTATCAATTTTTTGTTTGTAGTGGAGGTTGCTAATATAAAGTGGAGAATTTTATCACTTTTTTGTTTATAGTGGAGGTTGCTATTAGAAGTGGGTGATTTAAGGTTTTTCCATAGGCTTTTCCAAGGATGCACTTTATTAGCCATAATGCCTTGTTGTATTACAAAATGTAGTGTACCAATGTTGATATAGTAAGGAGTATCAATCATTGTATTTTTTTTTGTTGCTTTGTCTTATGGGATTCAAATCTTGAATCTCAAGCTTTACATAATACTTTATAACATGATAATCGCCAATTGAGCTACCCCTCATGGATCGCTAATAATTGTATTATTATAAAGTAGTAAAATATAATTTTTTATTATTTATTTATTTATTTATTTATTTATTTTTTTAATTTAAAACAAATAATGCATATCGATGCTTCACACTAAATTAAAAGCACCATGCACATGTGAAGGAAGCACTAGATCATATTAGAGCCAATGTGTGGTACATATAAATAATGCATTGCATGACTAGGCTTTATACTTACATTTTCGTTTGTTTGTTTGTTACATTTCAAAAATAAAATAGTACATTGGTGTGTTTCTATGCCTCCAAACACACGGGTGCATCGCAAAAGAGTAAAATAAAATTTTTTGCCACACCAACTTTCATTATTACATTTCCTTCCATGCTTCCAACCATTCACATTTGCACTAGTGCTCAACTTCCTTCTATGACAACTTTTTGCAATGCTCTATAGTGTTGCTTTATGGATTTGATAGTTTCACTGGTTGATTCAATTCATTTTTGTATTTTGGAAAACAATGCACATTTTCATTCTTTCTTTATAGGGTAAACCATGCCTTCTCAAGCGAGAAGAGACTAGGTAAATTGTTTGTTACTTCCATATTTTCAATTTCATTATATTAAAATTTACATTTGAGATCAAAATTTTCCTTTTTTGCACTTTAAAAAAAATCTGTGTAGTGTGCTTCACGAGTTCAACTCACACTAGACTCAAAGGTGCATCCTGTCAATTTACGGAATGCAACATTGGCTATGCGTTGGACAATACATCCCATTGTTGATGCATTATAAAACAATGCACCAAAATTTACAGTGAGTATTAATGATGCATATTGTCTTACACAATACACCAATGTGCATATGTTGCGTTTCATGATTCTTTTAGTGTTGATGCATGCACAATATCAGTGCACCAAGAAGCTATAGCTTTGAATTTTTAAAATATTTTTAAGATCCAACCATTGTGTCACTGAGATTACTATAAACCAATGCATTCTTATATATAAAAATTGTTGGATGATGAAGATGTTCATTAACAAAGTATACTTTTTTAGATTAAAAAATAAAAAAAGTGTAATGGTGTGTTGCGATACCTAAGAATGCATCAATGTTTCCTTATGATAGATGCATAGCAAAAGAGTAAAATAAAAACAAAATTACCAAACTAAATTTCATTATCATAGAGACACTAGTGCTTCTAACTGAATCCATGTGCCTTTGGTGGGACACTCTATGACCTATGCATTATAAAACACAATGCATTAAAATGGTTCTCACATTCACAATGCCTTTCGTCTTAGGAGAACCATCAATGTGCATATTAATGTGTTTAACGATGAAATGCACATTGGTGCCTTATAAATTAAAATCAGGGTATTTTTTTAGGGGCGAAATATAGCCAAAAGACAAAATATTTAGGATAATAGTTTTTAGTTTGTGAATATTTTATATTATTTAAATTTTATAGTTCACCTTCTTCGAACCTTCTGATTTTTTTAAGGTATAAAGAGCCACTCCATATATATCATAACGAATCATATTCGCCTATATTCAAGCAAGAAAAAATGAATTGTATTCACTTGATTTTAAAAATCACATTCCCCTATTTTGAAGGAAAGGGGACAAATTTTGACCATAAATAGCTTTCAAGCCCATGGTATTGTTGTTGAATTTTGTAGTTATGGTCGGTTTTCATAATTCATATTTTAGCCCTTGAAAAAATAGATGTAATGAAAAATGTAAGACATGTTATTCATGTCATTTTCAAAAGAAGAATTTTGAATTTCTAAAAGTTGAAATTTTGGCTCCAAATGACAAGTCAACCCTCCAAAATATCAAGTTGCCCTGACCCCTTTAGTGACATCGATTCAGGCTACTTGGATGACTATATAAAGTCATTTCTTTGTCCTCCTCAAGAAAGAAATTTAGATCATCTGAGGCAAAGAGAAAATGACTGATCTGAAGTAGAGCATAGGGTGGATCTGAGGTAGAACATATGACAAATATGGGGTAGAGTAAAGGACAAATCTAAGGCAAAGTACAGATAGACCTAAGACAATGTTTCTAGGCACTTCTGAGCAATAGGATTGACCTTCTTTGGGCACAAAAGGAGGTCAAAATTCTGCCCTAACAAATCATACCAGGCCAAGTTCACTAGGAAACAATTTCACTTGTCTAAAGAGAAGTTTGACTAGTTATGACTATGTTGTGTTACTATCTAGTTTGACTTGAAAAATCAGACGTATCTATGTTGAACTAAAAAAATTATCTAAGGAAAAGATTGCTGGGTTTTCACTGTAACTACGCCTCCCACATTTACCTAATTTCACAAGCTCTCCAGGGTAAACATGAGACGAGAGTCACTATGACATGACCTTACCTCCAAGTTCCAGTTATGGAAGTGGGGCTGACACACTGAAAACTTACATGCATCTCACAGGGACTATAGATCACTCAAGGGCTGGGCAACCACCCCAGGTGATTAATCCATGAGTTGGAACCCTTTTTCTTCGACCTACCACCACACCGAAGACACAACAAGGCAAGAGTGTAGTTATAGGCCTCCAACTACATGCAGAGGCCTGCTTCCATGCTATTATGGCCTAAATCCTTCACTTCTAAGCATGTGATTCCGAGATCTGTGCCACCTTTTCAGGCTAACTTCCAAACCATTGCCCAAAGTTGCATGTAACTTTCCAGAATCATATTTACATGACGACAATGCCAAACATTCAAACTTGAAGCAAGAACATGAACTAGACTACCTAATCCATAATAGACATTTCGTCAAACATATGGAAAACATGTAAGCTATAGGTCATGAATGCATATCTGGTCATAAACTGATAGTATTAATCTAAAATCAACAAGAAGGCTCTAGCCCTGTATAACTAGCTATAATAACACTTGTTAGTCCATGCATTCATCAACCATTTAATAACTTATCAAAACATGTCAAGATCCATAGAGAGATTACATCATATAACCAACATTTAACCAACAAATAACCAACACAGAAACCATGACAATTCAACTAGAATATCAACATCATAACTAGTGAAACTATCCATAAATCACAGTAGGAAGATAACTCTTATTAACATATGAAACTGCCAACCAAGTCAGGGACTTCCACATACCACCTGACCATAGATTAGGTTGAACCAAATATCTCTTTTTAGCCAATCACCCCCACGCCATATTCCAAGCATGAATGTGCGATCTCATGGATTAAACCAAAACAAATCCAACCAGGGCTTCCAGAGGCCAAACCACCTCAACCGTCAACCACAATGATTCCACTTCTACGGTTCGATAATCAATAAGACCAATTAGATCTGTCTCTACCCAAGCTGTCCAGGGCTCCATGAACTAGTAACTCAACCCACAACCTTTCAGTGCTCCAAAGTGTTCATTCCAACTGCGACTTTAGGGACTAGTAACTCAACCCACCAAGGACTCTAGAGAATTTGTCCCAACCAACAGATCCAGGAACTAGTAACTCAACCCACGTTGTTCCTGGGTTTCTAGAGCATTTGTTCCAACCCACAATGATATGGAACCTAAGCACCAATAAAAAATAAAGTGGAAAAACCCACAACACCATTGCTATTTAGGAAATGGAAAGGCAAGGCTAAAACCACTATCAATCTAGGCAAATATCCATGCCAATGACAACACATAACTGGAGAGTCACATGCATATACCATGCATCCAAAAATAAACAAGGAAATCACACATGCAACTTGTTACCTACAAATCAATCCAGCAGTGGTTGCTGATCCAACTACTTCCTTGCACTCCGTACTTTCCTTTGCTTTCTTTCTCCAAATCCAAGTGAATTCCAAAGTGCTCCAAGAATTCTCTAAGTGTGCAAGAGTATATGAGGATGAAATAAGAGAGCCAAAACTGAATTGACAAAATCTCTACTACAATAATTGTGAACTGATCCTCAAAAGCCTTTTTATCATTGATGCCTCTATTTTCTTCATTTTCCCTCTAGTTTCCCTTGCATGCAAATCTATGTCTCTTCACCTTTCTTTTCTCCTATTTTCCTTTATTTTCATAAATAAATGTCAATTATTTTTTCTTTGCCTTTTCCAATTTCCATAGCCATAAATTAATCACAAGTGATACTCACTAAAGTGTTTTTCCCAACATTCAACTTGGAATACATGTCCCATGACCTTGGTCTTATTTTATTTACATGGAAAATAAATCAGGGGTTGTTACAAACCCCTGCCCCTTGGGGGAACACCGTCCTCGATGTTATATGACACCTATGACTATAAAACTGCTGAAAACAAAACATACTTCCCATGGAGCTTAATAACATAGCTCGATGTATTATTTACAATGACATCCTACTGAAAGAAAAAACAAACATACCACTTATTGGAGCTTTATAACACAACTCATTGCGATATTTACAACATCGATATACATATACATATACATATACCAAAAACTCATTTTCTTGAACCAATAAATAATGAAGAATATAAAGCCTGCATTTGATCAACCATCTCCCATGTAGCTTCATTAGGCCCAAAGTGCTTTCACTACACTTTAATCTACTCGATTGCTCTATTCCGGAGCATGAGTTGTTTTCATTGCAATATGCATTGTGGTTATGGATGGAATTTTCCCTCTAGTTCCACCTATAATATAGATAAATCAATCACATTATTAGCATCCTGGACATACTCTTAAGAAATGAAATATGGAAAACATTGTGGAATTTCATTGTCAGAGGCAATGCGAGTCTGTAGGCCATTGGTTTGATCTTCTCAAGGATCTCAAAAGGCCCGCAATACTGAGGTGCCAGCTTGGCACATGATCCAATCCTCAAAGAGATCCTCTTGTGCTTGATGCATAAGTACACATGCTCCCCAACATGAAACTCCTTGAATATTGTGTGCTGATCTACATAACTCTTCCACCTATCCTATGATGCCTTCAAATTCCTCTTAATAACCTGCATTTCTTATTCCATATTTTCTAACATGTCTGGTCTAATTAGCACCCTCTTCACTGGATCACTCCAGTTGATAGGAGTACTAGAAATCCACCCATAAAGAGCCTCAAATGGACTCATCCTTAAGGACTCATGATACCCTTTATTATATGCAAACTCTACCAGTGGAAGATACTCCTCCCACTTCCTATGCTGATGCATGACATATATCCTCAACATGTCCTCAATAATCATGTTGGTCCTCTCTTTCTTTCCATCTGCCTGCTGATGACAAACTAAACTAAAATCTAACTTTGTCCCTAATCTTGTAAACAACTCCTTCCAAAACTTGGAAGTGAACTTGGCATCTCTATATGATATAATCTTCTTGGGAACACCATGCAATATCACTATCTGCCTGATGAAAATATGAGCCACCTCACTGGCTGAATTCGTAGACTTAATTGCAATGAAGTGAACTACTACTTAACCTGTCAACCACAACCATGATGGAATCATGTTGTTTCTATGCCCTCAGAAAACTTGTAATGAAGTCCATTGAAATGACCTCCCATTTCTATTCCGGAATCGGAATAGGCGGTAACAAACCAGTTAGATGCTTACAGTATGATTTTACTTGTTAATAGTCCAAATGTCTCACAACAAAATCAATCACCTCTTTCTTCAAGTTCAACGAATGAGAGAACTTCTTAACTATTGTCAATGTCTTCTGATATCCTGGGTGACCTCAATATGGTTTGACATGAAACTCCCTCATGATAATATTCTTGAGTTCACTACTATTCGACAAATAAATCCTATTCCTAAATCTGACCAAGCCATCTGCTATAAGGTGATATTCCTCATCCATATCACCTTCACCCTGTTTCTGCAATCTTTGCTTCAGTCGTTGATACCTGTCATCATGCTACCCTACCTGCAATATTCGCTCTTGTAAACCTGTCTCATAAGAACTCACAACTGAAATGTGATTCACTTGCAATCTCCTACTGAGAGCATATGTAACCCTGTTCTCCTTACCATTAATGTATCTGATCTCGAAGTCAAACTCACTGAGAATAGACAACCATCTAGCTTGCTTGAAATTCAGATTAGGTTGGTAAAATAAGTACCACATCCTACTATGATCACTCATCAAGATGAACCTCCTGCCAAGAAGATAATGTCTCTACATTTTCAATGCATGGGATCATGATAGCTACTAAGTTAAGGTCATGAGTCACATAGTTCTGCTCGTGCTCATTCAACTTCCTCGACTCATAGCATACCACCTATCCTTCCTGCATCAGGATTCCACCAAGTCCTCTCTTACAAGAATATGTACATACCATGAAATCCTTGTCAGGATTTGCAATCTTCAAGACTAGAGCATTTGTAAGCAAATTCTTCAACTACTCAAAACTAGCTACACACTCATTCCATTTAAACTTCCTTCCTTCTCGTTGCAAAGATGTAATATGATAACAGTCTGTGAGAAGTTCCCAATGAACCTCCTGTAATAACCTGCTAGTCCCATGAATGATATGACCTCATCCACATTTCTAGGAGTTGGCCACTCCATGATAGCTTTAATATTTTATAGGTCCATTACTATTCCCTCCTTGGAAACAACATGTCCCAAGCAATGAACTTCAATTTGAAAGAAACTGCACTTGTTGAGCTTGGCATAAAAATGATGCTCTCTCAGTGATCTTAATACTGCTTCCAGGTGCTTTACATGTTCTTCCTCGTTCTTAGAATATTTCAATATGTCATCAATGAACATTATCACAAACTTGTCCACATAAGGACATAACACACTGTTCATCAAACACATGAATGTAGTTGAATCATTAGTAAGATCAAAAGGAACCACTACGAACTTATAATGCCCACACCTGGTATAGAATGTGGTATTGTAAATATATTCTTCCTTTATGGGAAATTGATGATATTTGTTGGGTTGTGTTATATTCTTTCCCTAACTACCCCATGCACGGGGGGTGGTTGCCCCCCTTATCTGTTGGTTGTGTTATATTCTTTCCCTGACTACCCCACAACCCCTAAGTGGGGTCTGGGGTAACGCCCTGAGAATTTTTTTTTGGACCCTATATTAGGTGGGCGCATCTACCTATGGTTTTGTGCATGGATTTCACACATTCTTTTGGGCATGATGGTTTTCTATCCATGGTATTTTGTAAATCCGATCAAGGGAACTATGGTTATGTTCTAATCCAGGGTTAATGGATTGGGGTTTGTGGATGCTTCGACATGTATATATATGTATTGTAATGTTGAAAGGAACATAATGAAAAATCAATTTGGTAGTCCCGATTTTGGGATCCAGGGGAAAATATATGTGTATATCTATTTTATGTTTTATGCACTCACCATTATTTATTTTCTATTTTTAAAATTCGTATGCAGGTAATTTTTGTATAGGGTTAAAACCTACATTTGGTATCAGAGTTGTTTTGACTTCAGGGGGACGCCTTTGCTGTTGAGGGGTTTTTTTCTTGGGCCTATGGTAGACCCTGTTCACTGGGAGATCTGTGGGATTGATTCTTGTAGAGAAAGAAGATGGTGAACAGTAGAAAGATAGAGATTGAGAAATTTAATGGTCAGAGTTTTGAGTTGTGGAAACTCAAGATAGAGGACCTGTTGGTGGATAAAGATTAGTGGATCGCGGTAGATCTGGGTACTAAACCAATAGCAATGTCAGCCGAAGACAGGGTGAAGTTGGATTGGAAGGAAAAGAGCACAATACGATTGTGTATCTCAGATTCAATATTGCTGAATGTATCATGGGAAGATTTGACGAAGGATTTGTGGGACAAGTTAGGGACTTTGTACCAATCTAAGTCTCTAGTGAATAAACTGTTCCTATGGAAAAATTTGTATAACCCGAGGATGAAAGATTGAGACTTGGTGACAGATCATATGAATGCATTTAATGCTGTGCTAAGCTAGTTATTATTTGTTGATATTAAAATTTCATATGAAGATAAGTGCATCGATTTCTTGTGTTCTCTACTAGATTTGTGGATAGTCTGGTTGTTGTAATAGGTAGCAGTGCAACTGCTTTGTAGTTTGATGAAATAGTCTCATCCTTGCTATCAAAGGAGATGCAATGGAAAAATACGGAGGGTTAGAATGGTGATGCCTTGTCTGGAAAAGGGTGGGCCTAAAAAATAAACAAAAATAAGTCCTTGAATGGAAGATCTAAATCTCCAGGAGAACCTGTAAAGGTGTGCTAGAAATGCAGAAAGGAAGGGCACTTTAGAAGGGACTGTAAATCTATAGCTCCTGAGAAAGGAAAGTGATATGATGATGCTCCTTTTGCAGAGGTGAAAACCATCTCAGATGAAGGTGGGGATGTACTTGGCTTCTTCTTCAAGTACACATGTAGATCATGAGGCACGGTTGATTGACTCAGGTGCATCCTTTCACTTCACTCCCCATAGAGAGTGTTTCTGCATGTATGAGAAATATGATGGTGGTGATGTTTTCTTAGGGGATGAAAGGAAGGCTATAATCGTTGGTTGTGGAAAAGTCAAGTTTAAGATGCAAGGTGGAAGGATCAGAACAATTCCAGGTGTTCTACATATTCTTGCATTGGCCAAAAATCTGATATCTGTAAGTAAGCTAGATGATACAGGTGTAAAAACAGTGTTCGAGAAAGATACTTGCAAGATGGTTCAGGGAGCACTAGTATTGATGCGGGGAGTTCGGGTTGGAACTCTGTACAAGCTTCAAGTTAGCACTGTTATTTATTGGTGCAACATTTCTGTGGTTCTTGAAAGTGGAGCAAAAAATCTAGTGGTCTCTGGAGAAAAGACCATACTGTGGCATCAAAGGCTTTAACATATTGGAGAGAAGGGCCTTCAAATACTTCACTGTAATGGTATCATAGAATATATTTCTAATTTCTCTTTGGATTTTGATTTCTGTGAAAATTTTGTATATGGGAAGTAGAATCAAGTGAGTTTTCCCTTTGGTGCTAAGAGGACGAAACAAATACTAGAGATTATGCATAGTGATGTGTTTGGATCTGTGTCAGTTCCATCACTGGGAAAGTCTGTGTACGATGTATCATTTATAGATGACTTATCAAGGAATACATCAATATATTTCCTCAGGAATAAATATGAAGTCTTTGACAGGTTTAAAGAATTTAAGGCTCTGATGGAAAACCAGACAGAGAAGAAGATAAAGGTGGTGAAGGCAGATAACATTGGAGAGTTTTTCAAGAAGGAATTTGAAGATTTCTGGAAGTAGTGTGGTATAGCATGGCAGAAGACTACTCCATACACACCTCAGCAAAATGGAGTTGCAGAAAGAGTGAACAAAACATTGATGGAAAAGGAAAGAAGCATGCTTAGTGCTGCGGGGTTAGGAAAGGAATTCTAGGCAGAGGTAGTGGAGACTACATGTTACCTTGTCAACAAATCACCTTCATCAACATTGGAGGATAAAACCCCACAAGAGGTCTGAATTGGTAAGAAACCTTCTCTTTCACATCTAAGGGTATTTGGATGTGATGCATATGTACATGTTCCAAAGGAAAAAAGAACAAAGTTGGATAATAAATATGATAAATGCATATTTATTGGGTATAAGGATGGTTTAAAAGGTTATAAGCTTTGGAACTAAGAAACAAGGAAGGTTGCGTACAACCGAGATGTGGTGTTTAGAGAGGTGAAAGATGTTATTAAACATGAAGTCCTACCAAAAGAACCTGAGAAGATAGAGTTTGAGCTAAAGGAGGAAGAATCAGACTCTACAACAGAAGAGGAATTAGAAGATGAAGAGCCACAAACTATGGCTGTGAGAAGATCAGCTCGAGAAAGAAGGTAGCCAGAAAGGTATAATCCATCTGCTTTCTGTTCAAAATTTTCTTTATCTATTACTAATGATGATCCCAAAACTGTGAGGGAAGTAGTAGATTCAGAGGATGGTAAACTATGGAACGAGGCCATGGTTGATGAAATGTCATCTTTGCACAAAACTGAGGCTTGGGATCTGGTGGAGTTGCTGGCTGGAAAGAAACTCATTGGTAGAAAACGGGTGTTTAAGAAGAAGGTGAATGCATAAGGAAAGGTGGAGGAATACAAAGCTCGGTTGGTAGCAAAATGTTATTCCCAAGTGTCAGGAATTGATTTTGGTGATACTTTTTCTCCTGTTGCTAAGGTAGCTTCTATTAGATTACTTTTATTTGTTACTTCTGATTTTGATTTTGAGGTAGAATAGATGGATGCGAAGACAACATTTCTTCATAGGGATCTGTAAGAAGAGATCTACATGAAGCAACCTGAAGGCTTTACGGTGAAGGGTAAGAAAGAACTGGTATGCAAGTTAAAAAAAGTCTTTGTATGGGTTAAAATAGTCACCAAGGATGTGGTATCAGAAATTTGATACATTTATACAGGAACTTGGATTCACCAAAAGCAAAGCAGATCACTGTGTGTATTTTAAATTAATTGGTGACAGTGTTATTTATCTGGTCTTGTATGTGGATGATATGTTTCTGGTTGGAAATGATAAAGAAATTATCCAGGATTTGAAGACCCAATTGTCCTCCAAATTAGACATGAAAGATCTTGTGCTGCAAACTATATTTTGGGCATGGAAATTAAACGAGATCAAGCAAAGAGGAAGCTCTGGTTAAACTAGAGGAAGTATTTCAAGACAATACTACAGAGGTTTAATATGCAGGATAGTAAACCGGTGAAGGTTCCTATTTCTGTAGGTGTAAAGTTATTTGCTGAATAGTGTCCCAAGACATAAGAAGAGGAAGAGGACATGTCCCGTGTTCCATATGCAAGTGCAGTCAGTATCTTGATGTATGCAATGGTCTGTACTAGACTAGGGATTGCACATGTAGTGGGAGTATTGAGTAGGTTTATGTCAAAACCAGGGAAGGAGCATTGGACAACAATGAAGCAAGTTTTCAGGTATTTGCATGGCACTAGTGATTATGGTTTGTGCTACCAAGGAAGACCAGGATTGGATAGATTTTTGGACATCCGTGGCTTTGTTGATGCAGACTGGGCTTGAGATCTGGATCAAAGAAGATCTACAAGTGGGTATGTGTTTAACCTATTTGGAGGTGCAATTAGTTGGATGAGTAAGATATAGTCTGTAGTGGCACTTTGAAATACAGAGGAAGAATACATGCAGGCACTCATGCAAGAAAGGAAACATTTTGGTTGCAAAGATTCTGTTCATGTATGGGGTTAGTACATTGAGCTATAAGGATAGACTGTGACATCCAAAGTATAATTTTCTTGGCAAAGAACCCTACTTATCATTCAAAGACAAAGAACATTGATGTTCATTATCACTTTGTGAGGGATATGGTTGAGGACAAAAAGGTGTTGCTAGTAAATGTGGACACTTTGAAGAATACTACAAATTCATTGAAAAAGTCTGTGAGCACTGAGAAGTTCTCTTGGAGTAGAAGCAATGGGCATTGCAGGGCTAGATCAATGACTAAGCTCTCCTGTGGCCCCCTGTGGAAATAAAACAACAAGTGGGAGAATGTTGGGTTGTGTTATATTCTTTCCACGACTACCCCACACATGGGGGGGTGAAAGCATCCCCTGTATGTTGCATCGGGGGGTAAGAAGGGGTGTGGTAGCCCTCCTAGGTGGGGTCCGAGGTAGCACCTCGGTAAAATTGTTTTGAACCCTATATTAGGTGGGCGGACCTACCTACGATTTTGTGCGTGGATTTCGCACATGGTTTTGGGCATGATGGTTTTCTGTCCATGGTATTTTGTAGGTCCAGTCAAGGGAACTATGATTATGTTCTAATCCAGGGTTAATGGATTGGGGTTTATGGATGCTTCAGCATGTATATATATGTATTGTAACATTGAAAGGAACATAAGGAAAAATCAATCTGGTAGTCCTGATTTTTGGATCCAGGGGAAAATATCTGTGTATATCTGTTTTATGTTTTAGAAACTATGATTATGTTCTAATCCAGGGTTAATGGATTGGGGTTTATGGATGCTTCAACATGTATATATATGTATTGTAACATTGAAAGGAACATAAGGAAAAATCAATCTGGTAGTCCCGATTTTTGGATCCAGGGGAAAATATCTGTGTATATCTGTTTTATGTTTTATGCTCTCGCCATTGTTTATTTTCTGTTTTTAGAATTCGTATGAAGGTAATTTTTGTATAGGGTTAAAACCTACAATATCCTGATCTCAAGTCAATCTTTGAGAACATTTTTTATCCCTTCAACTGGTCAAACAATTCATCAATCCACAAAAAAGAATACATGTTCTTGATAGTCACCTTGTTCAATTATATGTAATAAATACACAACCTAGGAGTATCGTCCTTCTTCCTTACAGGCAATACTGATGCACCCCAAGGCAATACACTTGGCCTAATGTATCCCTTATCAATAAATTACTTAAGCTACAACTTCAATTCCACCAATTCTAGAGTGCTCATTTTGTACGATGCCTTTGATGTTGGTGCTGCTCCTAACATCAACTCAATAGAAAATTCCACTTCCCTATGAGGAGAAAACTCTAGAATATCTACTAGAAACACATCCTAAAATTGTTGCAAAACTGAATACCTCTTCAAAATTTCATCATCCTCAACATCCCTTCCTTTGTCACTAGAAATATGAATTGCAAACAATTCACATCCTTTCCTGCTACTGCACTTTTCCTACATAACTGTGACGATTTTCACTGATGTAGGCTTCTTATTACCTTGCAAAATTATTGTTTCTCCATCATCATACATGCAATCAATAGCCTTATCATAGCAATCTACCTTAGTCTTGTGAATGTACAACCAATCCATGCCCAAAAACATACTATATGAATCCAGAGGAAGTACATTTAGATGTGCTGATGCAGACATACTATTAAGATCAAATTCACAAGTTCTCAACCAATAATGAACTCTTTTCTTGGTCCATGTAGCCAGCTGCACCAACCAAGATTCTACATGCACTTCTTTATTCAAGAAACACTTATCCCCTAGGTCAGGACTGATATAAGTATAGTTAGATCCAGGATCAATAAAAATAGAAACAACTTGATCACAAAGCTTACCTTCCATCTTGATAATCGATGCATGATGATTGACCTACCTATTATCCATTGCCGCATAGATCCGAGGAATACTCTGCCCAACATACCCAACTAGTTTTAACTCCTGAGCACTATAAACATAAGGTCTTCCACATTGGTGCTGTGGAAAATCTCTCATGCGATGCTCTCCACCACAAGTTGAACATTGCAAAGGCTTCCTTCCATCGGCTTTGTTATGCTCCTTAGGATGAGATCCATGTCCTTTGTCAATTGCATTGAAATTCTTGTATGGCATTGCATTCTCCTTGTTACCTGCATCCTAAGGTCTTCCTTGCTTCTTATCCCAATTTACTTTTGTCTTGGCATTCCCCTTCCAATCATGTTTAGGCTTAGACTTACGCTTAGAATGCTCATAACAATGCTTCAACTTTCCAATGACTTCCTCCAATTACTAAGGCTCATCATACTCAATTCGATATTTAAATGCTAAAGGCAATCCACTGATGAACCTTTGGACCTTCATCTTCTCATTCTTAAGATATGGCACATACCTCAATAGTTCTAGAAAAATAGTCATGTACTCTTCATTTGTCATAGAACCCATCTTCAGCTCATAGAACTCCTTGGCCTTTCCATCATAATATCTTTCTGACAAGTACTTCTTCCTTAAGAATCTTTAAAACTCATGCCAACTCATCTCCTCTATCCTGATGCCTCTGACACACTTCACATCTTTCCACCAGATATTTGCTTTCCTTTTGAGACTTAAAATAACTATCATGAATTTCATATTCTCTATATAATCGTGCAGCTCAAAGAACTTCTTCATCCAAAGTATCCATGCTTATGCATCTTTTGGTTTCTTCAGCTATCCAACAAAGGTATGAGGCTTGGATTTCTTGAACTCATGCGACAAGTACTGCTTTTCACTCCTCCTATAAGGATGATAGTGGTGATGACCATGATGTCTCTTTGATCCTGAACTATAATAGAACCCATAACCACTACCTCTCCTGTTAGATGTATCCAACCATCTACCACTTCTGACTATGTCATCTCTGTCTGACCTATGCCATCCATGAGACCTGCTACCATATGCCCCATTTATCCTTTCCTCCTTTTCATCGCTGATTCTCGACTGTCCCCATATTTGCAAATCCAATAAGCTCTGAAGGATCACTGCATTAAATTTTGGTTGCTTTACCTGAGCTCTGTCAAACCTTTCCTATGACTGAATTATCCTGTCACTATCCACCTTTCAACTTCTAATTTCTACCTTTAAACTTCTCAGCGTCTCTGCTAAATTGCGAGAATAATAATTTCCTTGTTTCTCAGCTAATATATAAGGAGAGTCACATGAATTGTAATCCACCATTCTTCTCATCATGTTTGATCTTCTTCTTCATGCAAACATACCATGTTAGATAAACCAAATATAAACATAATCAAACATACCTTAGTGTGTTTCATGGGAGCCTATCTCGTCTACATAAATCAGTCCAGATTAGCATGATATACATGCATATATATTTAATGAAACTGACAGATCAACATCATAACATACCAAAATGATCAAAATGACACAAGACTGCAACAATGGCCATCAAAATTCATGCATAAAAAACATATCGACAACTAACATGCATGCATAACAATCACATCTACCTCAAGGTCCACTGCTGCAACCTCGCTCTGATACCACCCCCTGGTATTAGATATTACCCAAAGAGAATGAAATCCACATTGATACCACCCTGTGGTATCAGATATCACCCAAAGAGAATGAAACCCGCTCTGATACCACCTTGTAACTAACCCTTCCACATTTACTCAATTTCATAAGCTCGTCTTGGTAAACATGAGACGAGAGTCACTATGACATGACCCAACCTCCAAGTTCTGGTTATGGAAGTGGGGATGACACACCAACAACTTACATGCATCTCATAGGGACAACAGATCACTCAAGAGTTGGACAACCACCCTAGGTGATCCATCCCTGTATTAGAACCCTTTTTCTCTAAATTAGAACCCCGACTGCATGCACAATAAGGCAAGAGTATGGTTATAGGCCTCCAAATGCATGAATAGGCCTGCTTCTATGCAGTTATGGCCTAAATTATTCAGTTTTGACATGTAGTTATGGGATCTATGCCACCTTTTTAGGCCAAATTCAAAACAACTACCTAGAATTGCTTATAACTTTCCATAATCATATATTACATGACGAGAATGACAAGTATTAAAAATTGAAGCAAGAACTTGACCTAGAATTCCTAATCCATAACAAACATTTCGTCAAACATATGGAAAACATGTAAGCTATAGGTCATGAATGCATATTTGATCATAAACTGATAGTCTTCATTTGAAAATTAAAAATAAGGCTCTAAATCCTCTCTAGCTAGTTGCAATAGCACTTGTTATTCCATGTATTCATCAACCATTCAATAACTTATCAAAACATGTCAAGAGCCATAAATTAATTGCATCATATAACCAACATTTAACCAACAAATAACCAACATAGAAACCATGTGAATTCAACCATAATATCAACATCATAACCAGTGCAAGTATCCATAAATCACAATAGAAAAATAGCTCTTATTAACATATGGAAATGCCTACCAAGTCAAGGACTTCCACGTACCACTCAACCATAGATTGAGATGAACCAAATCTCTCTGTTACACAAAAATGTCGTCACCTTAATTATTTGCAGTCGGTATAGGTCTATCACCACCTATACCAGCTTCCTAAGCAAGTCTCAAACCTCAGCTCTTCAAAACAAGCTTTAGAAATGAGAGAAAGACATCAAAAAAGCAATATAACTCTGGTTCCGCACTTTCTCTCACTTTTGCCTGCGGGCC